>JAJHZJ010000263.1:0-250791 GCA_023548195.1 Bettongia penicillata ogilbyi
GCTAATATAGGAATTGGTGTTCCTACTGTGAGTGGTATACTAACCATGGTCAGGCCCTTGGTCTACCTGACAGTGTAACATACTACCAGGGACAATTTTTCCCACCATACACATTCAGTATATCTAATATGAGGGCCAGTAGTTATCCTTTTCATCCCAAACCCTAGTGGTATGTAAGGCTTATCTCCCTTTGGCTTGCTCCACAAGGACTAAATCATAAAATCTCCCACCTAACTAACTTCAAGTCTATAAAAGGAGTTTGAATTGGCATAGGGGACATGGTATGCTACACTGCTTCCTTCACTTGTTTCAATGCATGCTACTCTTTTGGTCCCCATTCAAAGTGTCTACATATTTCCTTCTAACTCTATACATTGATGGTTTCTCCAGAAAATAAACAACTCAACTAATTTCTTCTTTATCTCTCTTTTGAGGGTTTGAAAGCTAATATTTTCTATTTCTGGAAGCATATACTCCCTTTGAAGTTCAAATCATCCCTAAGAACTTAATTGAAAAATTACCAGGAGGAAGATGAGGAGGAAGATGAGGGGAAAGGGGGAAGACGAGGAAAAACTGACATTTGTATATACGCTATGTGTTCTACAATTATTGACCTTTCTGGACCATTTTGGGGGCAACTGCCTATTCTCCATTTGTTAATCCTTTCTGTGACCTCTAATGCCTTGTGCTTATCAGGTTCCTTAACTAATATGTCATCTGTATACTGCTGTCCAAGGCGGGTGCCTGGGTCTATGTTATCTAGATCTTCTCTGCAGAGATTATGTTAGAATATTGGTTTGTACATTTCAACTATTCTTGGTCCAGAAGTGAGACAAGAACAGGTAGGGGCTCAGACTGGGTCCATGGGACCATAATATGCCAACCCTTGGTTTAGATGACCATTTAGGCAATACAAAAATTAACCCCCTTAGGAACAAATCACCAACCTGATTTCCAAGAGCTTGCCAGCAATCATCTTATCCCTGTAATCAATGTCAAGCTTTCTTCTCTCAGTCGAGGTGGAAGTCATCTGTCTCCTTACAAGGTGGTTGGCTGGCAAGACTGCAAATCCCTGCCAGTCAATCAGCATTATCTTCAAGCAAATATGAGTCACAAGTGTGGGGAAGACAGGCAATAATGCTCAGTCTCAACCCAAGAGCAGAATTAAGATGAGTAGATTTTTTTTATAGGTCTAACTAACTATGGTGATTAGCTAGCTGGTTACACCCAAGTTCAGATTGGTGGCCAGGAAACTAATTTGTTTACCAATTAATTTTGTTGATACCTACAGATATAAGCTAATGGTGAAACTGTCTACCAAATTTTCCCATTGCTGGTCTGTCATATTTAGGAAGCCCATAACTTTATCAGATGCCTATGAAAATACACATTGCTTACTAACCTATATTTCATTAAGCTTCTCTTAGTTTGGAAAACAAGTTATGAGGAATAAACATCAAAAATACTTCAACATAAAAATGACTTGATGAAAAATGGGAATCAGATATGTGACAGACTACAAGGTTATTCTCAGTCCATCTTGTTCTTCTTGCCCAGGTGCCCAGTCTTAGTTCTCTTTCAGTCACTGGGTACCATAATATGCCTGGCCAAGTCTCCATCTCCAGTGCCCATTGATTTCCATGTCTTTCTCCCTCAGTTGCCGGGTCTTGGAGACTTTTACTTGTATTTCCTGGTCAGAATTTGGTCTGATGTGTTTGTTAGGACTTTGTGGGAGAGGCCTGATTGTGGGTGGGGTTGATATGCTCTACTTGTTCCTGCTACTCTGCCTCTTTGAAATACTTTTAATTTTTAAATGTAATGTTTTGAAATAGGGGGATCTCTCAAACTGTACTAAACTAAACTAAAAGCTGACACTTTTAGAAGGAAAAAAAACACCACAAAAAGACAGAACAATCACATTAAATTAAAGATTCAATCTTCTTCTGGATCGACTTCTTGGCAACGCAGGGATTCCTTACAACTTTCAGGATCTGGTAATTGGAGTATCTCAATGAGTGGACTTGGAGGAAGACGATCCACACACTCTGGGATGATTAAGATAAACTGGCTGTGTTGCTGGCTTTGTGCTATGCTGAGGATCATGCTCATGGCAATATCTCTTTGGGCACTGTTCATGTAGATATCAAATGAGTCCAGGCATCTGAAGGGTGATTCTGTGACGGACCACAGAGAAAGGATGAATAAAAAATTTGAAAAAGAGTGTACATCTCCTGAGAAAACTTCTGTGTCGCTGAAAGCAGCTTGGTTTTCCTCTGCAGGCTGGACAGTTACAGAAAGGGTCTCATTCTCGTGATCCAAGCATATCTTCCCTAACAGGGACCACTCAGATAATAAGCTCTCAAAGTTCATGTTGCATTGTAAAGAAAGACTCTCTCTACGTTTCTGATACATTGCATATTTCTCAGGTGCCATTTCATCCAGTGTTATAATAAACTTTTTCAAACTCTTCACTTCAGCATTTAGATCTATAAATCTTTCTCTTATCTCTTGGAACTGTTTCTTAATTTCTTCCTCGCTTCCATGAACATGGATTTCTGACTGAATGGTCTGTTTTAACACCTTAATTTCTTCATCAAGAACAGAGACAGCTCTTGTAACATCTGTACGCTCAGAACAGATGTATTTGGCCAGAACAATCTCCTTCTGGAGTTCTCTCCTTTTCGTGGCTAGCTTTTCTTTTTTCTCTTGGAGAGGATTCAGGTGATCTTTGAGCCTACTTTCACAATCCAGCACAGATTGGTGTTGGGTGTCCACTTCTAAAGCAGCCTCGTTTTGCTCTTGCATAAGGGATTGCAAAAACTTTGAAACTTGATGACATTTCACCTTAAGCTCTTCCAATCTCAGTTCATCATTTGATTTCAGTTCCCTTAAATTCTTCATCTTTTCCCTTTGGGTTTTCATCTTTTCCTCAACTTCTTTCATCTTTTCTTTAGTTTCTTGAGCTTCCTTTTCCAAAACTGAGAGATTTGTTGATTGCTTTTCAGTTTCATCCTCAAACTCTTTCAATTGTGAAGAGATATTTATTTCTGTGAACCTTATTTCTTCTAAACATTGATAATGATGATCAATAGTTTCTCGATTCTTCTTTATATCCCTTTCAAGTAAACACGAATGTTTCTGATATACTGATAATTGTGCTATTCCATTTTCTATTTCTTTTTCCAAATTACTTATCTGGACTTCTATATCACCCAAGTAAGTAGGTGTTGATTCTTCACATGAGGAATAGCACCCCTCATATATTTCATCGCCAGAGGCGGTTAAAATTTTGCGACAGTTCTTGGGGAGTCCCTCATCATGCATCACTGTATAGGCTAGAGAGCTACTTTTGACAAGCAGCACAGATTCTATGCCCATCATATCAATCAAAATATTAGCCACCACTGCTTCGTCTATTTCTAATGTTGTGAGAACTGATGGAAATTCTGGGTGAAAAACTGCTTTCTCTGTTACATCGTACAACTCACACTTAAATGGTGACACAATTATCTGCGGTCTTAGAGGGTCTGATGGATAAACCTTTTTCATCAGCTCCTGAAGGACTTGCTCGTCATTGTGGTTGTCACAAAGAAATGCAGGAAGAAGTCTCCTTAAGCAGCATTCAATAGCCAAAGCAAATTCAGGATCCCGGAGACGAATGCAAGCGCCTAGTGGGCCTAGAGGTTTGAAAGTAAACTGCCCTTGTCTATGAGCATCTTCTATTGCTTCAACAAGGGCTGGAATCTGGGGTCCAAATCGTTTTAGTGGCTCAGATCTACAGTCTTTCATTCGGTCTAGCTGCCGCTGTTTTGCATTCAGTCTTTGCTGTACACTTACTTCTTCTTTCTTAAGTCGAAAATGTTCTTTATCATCTTTTTCTACAATTCGATGAATTTGTTTTATTTCTTGAAAAGTTGCTTCTTCTTTTCTCCTAAATTTCTTTAACTCTTCCTTTAGTACGACCATTTTGTTCTCTTTTTCCAACTCTGTGGCTTCCTGACTCTTTTTTAAGTCTTCAATTTTCTTATGGAGTTGCTCTGCAACTCTTTCTAATTTACTCAGTTCATCTTGGGAAGAATAAAAGAAGGCTTTCGCTTGAATATAATCCCTGCTTGATTTCTGAGCTTTTTCTTTTGTCTCCAGGAATTTGGGCTCTAATGAAGCAGTTTCTTCATTTAACTTTTGTATACTCTCTTGAATATATATCTGCTTCTTTTGTGCTTCATCAAATTTGACCTTTGAAGCCTCTAGTTCCTGATTTAATGTCACAGTTTGTCGGTCCTCAACACTTATATTACTTGTCAGAGCAACAATGTCTCTCTCAGTTTCAGTCACTAGTGCCCAAGCCATCTCATGTTTCAAGTTCTCTAATTTCTTCTTCAAAGCAACTATATTCTGCAAACGTCTCTCCATCACCCCACCCTGACTTTTAAGTTCGTCAAGATGCTCTTTGCCTTGATCTAACTCTCTCTGGTTTCTAAGTTTTTCCTGCAAAATCTCCACGTACTCGTCTCTCATAGGTTCAAGTTTAGTTGCTTTCAGAAACAATGTGTATCTGTCCTTATCATTCCTAATCTGCAATAACTGTCTGCTCATCTCTTGCTGCAGAACGGCCGCTGGATTATGCATCCTTATCTGAAAATGATCAAGAATATCTAGAAGCTCTTCTTCCTCATGAGAGACCACATTTCCTTCTTGGTCTTTTAGTTTGTAACAGGGATCTCTGTCCAGACTGATGCACTGCTGCACAGTTATGGATTCCCCATACACGTCATATTTAAAAGCAGAGTCCCCTCTGTTCCTTAAGGTGATTGAGATGTTGGCCGAATCCTCTCCTTCTCTCACAAAGTCTCTCCAAGACAAGTCTAATGGTTTTCCACCAAGACCAACTACTAGAGCTGACAGCAATGCACTCTTGCCCTTACCTCCCACCAGAAAGTTGAGATTGGGCCCAAAATTCAGTGGTCCCAGCATGGCATGGCACATAAAGTTCTCCAGCTGGATACACTCAATGATACCAATTTCCCCTTGGTCTGACGGAGAAGTAAGGCTTCCTGGAGACACACTTTCAAGGAGGACCTGGAGGACCTCCTCCTGGTCCTCAGTCGGGTCACCCTCTGACCCTGGCTCTACTTTTTGCTGCTCCTCTGCAGCTGGAGGGAAATCATCCTCTTTACTCTGAGCCATTGGGTCAACAACAACAACAGCAAAAAACCTGCCTGGATGGGGCAACTCTTGCAGAGTGGCTTCCTCCTCCTTCTCCTCCCCCACACTTCCCAAGGAGGCCTTACTGGGCTCAAAGTGCCTCTAGGTAACAATGGAGGTCGGCTCTAAATGCTCAGAGCTTTGCCCAAGGCCCAAGATCCTGTTCTAATGCAGCAGGGAAGGCCAAGGAAAAACCTCCCTCAGGCTGCGTCACAGGGTAGGCCCTTGAGACGTCAGGGCCTAGCACAGAGACCCCAAGAGCACCCCGTTGACGCCACTCAGACCTCCACCCCCACCATGACCACACAATAACACAGCGCTGCCTCCCGGACCTGCCCCCGCGACTCGGTCCCCCTCACCGCTCAGCCCGACACCACCAGCAGCAAAAAGGGCCACATCCCCATCTCTGTCAGTCAGGCTACCACGGACAACCAACCGTCTGAGATGAACCTTGGGGCTGTGGAGTGCGGAGTTCTGCAGTGCGCCTACGCCTCGCCCCACCCTTCCTGTCTACCCCACTTCCGGGGAGTGCGGAGTTCTGCAGTGCGCCTGGGCCTCGCCCCACCCTTCCTGTCTACCCCACTTCCGGGGAGTGCGGAGGTCTGCAGTGCGCCTGCGCCTCGCCCCACCCTTCCTGTCTAGCCCACTTCCAGGGAGTGCGGAGGTCTGCAGTGCGCCTGCGCCTCGCCCCACCCTGCCTGTCCTCCCCCACTTCCGGGGAGTGCGGAGGTCTGCAGTGCGCCTGCGCCTCGCCCCACCCTTCCTGTCTCCCCCACTTCCGGGGAGTGCGGAGTTCTGCAGTGCGCCTGCGCCTCGCCCCACCCTGCCTGTCCTCCCCCACTTCCACTTCCGGTGGTTCCTCACCCCGCCCACTGCGCTCCCCCCCCCTTCCCTTGGGTGTGGCCTCGGGAGGGCCAAGGGAAGGTTTACATTGGGCAATGAGGAACTGGTGCACCTTGTCACCCTCTATCTCTCTCTCCTGGGCCCCCGACTGCTCTCTGTGTGTGTCTTGCCTCTACCCCTCTCCTCGACCTTGTGAGCTCACCTGAGTTCACTGATCAGCCTTCCCAAGGAGTCAAAGACAGTTGAGTGTCTTCCTCTGTCTTCTTAGCTGAGGCATGATTAAGGTCTGACGGAAATTTTCACTCCACGTAGGACAAGCTTTGGTCCATTGGAGGTTTATATTAACAGAAGATAACGAACCAAAAGTTACAGAAGGCAGGGCCCTGAGCCCCACGTCATAACCATTTAATAAAAAGTAATCAAACATTCACAGTTCCCATTATAAAGCCATCCTCACACGGCTTCCGAACTGGTATTTGATCCTAAAGCACAGTTCTGACCCTATCACTCTGTTTCCCAAGAAGTTTCATTGGCCACACTTGCCCCTTCAAACAAAATACAAATGGTTCTGTTTAGCTTTTGAAACCCTCTATCAAGCCTCCTTTTACAGACTCACTACTCCATCCTCCTCTGCACACACTCTGCTCCAGCCCAGTTTGTCGTGGCAGTATTTGTTCTGATTGATCATTAAAGCAGTCTGCCTTTATCAAATGCAGGGAGGTGAATAGAGCATCAAACCCAGAGTAAGGAATACCTGAGTTCCCACAAGGCCTCAAACTCACTAGCTGTGTGCACCTCAGTAAGTCATATAGCCTCTGTCTGCCTCAGCTTCCTAAACTGTAAAATCAGGATGAGAAGAGGATATATCTCCCTTGGGTTGCTGTGTGGATCAAAGGAAGTCATTTCTGTAAATGGCTTTGCAATCTTTAAAGGACTACAGAAATGGAAGCTATTCACCATAACCTTTGAGCAAAGGCCAAAGTTAGCATAAAGCCATAAGAAAGCCAAACAGAAAATGTGTAACCTCCAATTAAAGCTACTCTACCCTGATCTATTCCAATGAGGTATAAATGGTCAAAAAGGGGATGTGGATTGACAAAAGGACCCATACACCGATGACTTTCATATAGACTGAGTTCTTATTGGGTTTCATTGTATTTTTCTTCATTTTGTTAAATATTTCTCAATTATAGCTTAACCTGGATCAAGCCATACTTAGGAATGTTGTGGGCTACATGTGGCTAGTAGACCATGCATTATATATTTCTACTCTAGTCTTTCAAGATCTTTTTGAATCCAATAATGTTTTCCAGTTTTTCCTCTCAGCTTCATCATCTGCTAATTAAATCCTTTATCCAAATCATTGAGAAAAATGTGGCACAACATATGCCCAAGTCCAAATTATTGAGGTTTTCTGCTGGGCACCCCTTGACACACTGATGTTGTACCATTATCAACTACTCTTCAGCTTTCTATGTCTAACCAGCTTTGAATCTATCTCGAATCTCATCTACATCTATCCACCTTTTCCATAAGAAGAACACAAGATACTTTATTAAAAGCTTTGACAAAATCTAGAGGAAAAACTACGTAACTATTCATTAACTATCTAAAAAAAAAGAAAATGAGACCAAATTGGACAAGACTTGGGCTTTTGATAAAATCATGCTATCTCTTTGTAATTATTGCTTCTCATTCCAGATGTTCACTAATCATCTATTTAACAATCTTTTCTAGAATTTACGCACACACACACACACACACACACACAGACACATACATGTATTTCATATAGAATATGAAATGCTGCTGTGCTATAAGCAATGATCAGCTGGTTGATTTTAGAGAAACCTGGGTAGCCTTTTGTGAAGTGATAAAGAGTGAAATGAGCAGATCTCAGGGAATGTTGTATACAGTAACAGCAATATTGGTCCAAGAACAGCTGTAAATGACTAAGTTATTCTCAATAATTGAGTCTTATAAACACTTGTTTCTAGTATGACCTTGTGAAGGAAGATGCTACCCATCTCCAGAGAATGAACTGATGGATAGAAGTGTGCGCAGCATACATGTATATACACACATATATGTATGTCAAATGGTGGTGTTCTCTAATGCAGGCTAGGGAAGGAGGAAGAAAGGGAGACAGTTTGGAGGTTAAAATGTAACAAAAAACAAGTTTTTAAAAAAAATTTAAAGAGGAAAACATTCGACATACCTACAAAGTGAGGAGATCTAACAGCCTTGTAAAATGTACAGAAAAGGATGTGAGTGGGATGTGAAAGAAAGTGAGGAATCCAGGATGACCCCTAGGTGGTGAGCATGGAAGAATGAGGATAGCGATGTCCTGGACAGTAACAGGAAATTTGGGAGAAGAGAGGAACGGATTTGAAGGGAAAGAGAATAAATTTAGATATGGACATGTTCAGTGTAAAGATGCCTACTCAACATTCAGTCTCAGATGTTCAATAGGTAGAAGGAGATGCAAGATTGGAGGTCAGTAGAGAGATTAAGGCAGAAGAGATAGATTTGACAACTGTCACCATCAAGACGATCGTTAAATTTGTGGGAGCTGATGAGATCACCAAGTGCAGTGGAATAAAGGGAGAAGATAAGAGGGTCCCCACAGAACCCTGAGAGAAAACCTGTTAATAACGCAGACAACTTATAAGAATGTCATATGTACCCCATTTCCCCCCAAAAGCCAGTTGTTAAAAGTTTACAAGCTCTCCCCTGAGTAGTAGCAAGGGTCACACTCCTCTTGTTGTGTTTGTGTTTGTCCTTTGTTGCCGAAGAAGACCATGCCATCAGAGAAATGATGACATGACTTGCGCTTGACTTTGTTTTGAGTGAGTGAGGGAGGCCTGAGCAGGTCAACAGTCTCACTTCCCCTCCAGAGCCATCTGAATCCAGTGACCTGATATCCATCAGGATGACTGGAGATGACCGAGGATGCAATGGGGGACCATTGACCCTTTAGGCCAAGGTCTATTCGGGAACCCACTTAGGGTGAGGTAATGCCCATTCAGTGAGTAGGCCTCTTTAAGAAGTAACCAGGCCATCTCCATATTTACCTTATCTACTGTGAAGAGTTTTACTGAGGGTCACAGTTGCATAACTGGAAAGGACCTCAGATACCATGTAAATATGGTTTTGGGCTGTTCTAGGACATCAAACAAGACGGAAGCATATAACTCACAGAAACAACTTCAAAATGAATAAAAATGGTCTAGCATCCTTTTCACATAGATTTGTGTACACACTGCATCTTTCAGAATTAACTTATGTTAAGAAGATCATTGTAGTTTGGAGGAGCAAGGATATTGGCACGATTGACATCTTTTATTGACTGTATTACCTCAACTAAAATCAAGAGCAGGGACAGGAGACATTTTATTCTGTTGTAATATTTTACTACTGATAGTAATGATAGTTAGGGGGTGCAAACTGTTTTGCATACCATCTCTTAGTTAATGGTTTATAATTTGCTAGAAAGGCATCTGGGTGATAGAGTGGAGAGTGTACTGGGCCAGGAGTCAGGAAGGCTCATATCTTTGAATTCAAATCTGGCCTCAGATACTTTCTTGTTGTGTGATCCTGGGCAAGTCACTTAACTCTGTCTCAGTTTCCTGATTCGTAAAATGAGCTGGAGAAAGAAATGACAAATCATTCAATCACCTTTGCCAAATGAGGTCACAAAGAGCTGGACACTACTGAACAACAATAACAAATTGAATGGAAAGTTTGATGTAGGCAAATTAGAAATATTAAACTTAGTGTTTGACAAGAGTAAAGCAAGATGGAAATAGCAACGTGGAAGGACTCTTCAAGCTAAATAATCAAGATTTGTTTCTCATTCTTTATGTTCAATCTGCTAATCTGCTAAGGGGGCTTTGCAGACTTTTAGTTATATTTGTGAAAGGTACCTGGTAATTCTAATATATGTGAAATCTCAGTGTCATGGATCCATAGCTAATACAACATGACATTCTAGAATTTCTTCATTTTTTAATGTTTATTTATTTATTTTTAGCTTTCAACATTCATTTCCACAAAATTTTCAGTTCCAAAATTTCCCCAACTCTCCCCTCCCCCATCCCAAAATGCCATGCATTCTGATTACCCCTTCCGCTAATCTGCCCTCCCTTCTACCAAACCCCTCCCTTCCCTTAACCCCATCTTCTCTCTTTTCTTCTAGGGCAAGATAAATTTCTGTATCCCATTGCCTGTATTTCTTACTTCCCAGTTGTATCCAAAAACAGTTCTCAACATTTGTTCCTAAAACTTTGAGTTCCAACTTCTCTTCCTTTTTCCCTCCCCACCCATCTCCACTGAGAAAGCAAGCAATTCAATATAGGCTATGTACGTGTAGTTTTGCAAACAACTTCCATAAAAGACATGTTGTGTAAGACTAACTATATTTCCCACCATCCTGTCCTGTCCCCCATTTATTCTATTCTTTCTTTTGACCTTGTCCCTTCCCTAAAGTGTTTACTTCTAATTGCTTCCTCCTCTGATTTACCCTCCCTTCCATCAGCCTCCCCACCCCACTTATCCCCTTCTCCCCTACTTTCCTGTACTGTAAGAAAGATTTTCATACCAAATTCACTGTGCATGTCATTCCTTCCTTAAGCCAAATGTGATGAGAGTAAGCTTCACTTTTTCCCCTCTCACTTCTCCCCCTTTGCCATTCCATGGAAAAACCTTTTCTTGCCTCTTTTATGAGAGATAATTTGTCCCATTCCATTTCTTTCTTTCTCCTCCCAGGATATTCCTCTCTCACCCCTTAATTTTATTTTGTTAGATATCATCTTCCTATCCAACTCACTCTGTGCTCTCTCTTCCTCCCTCTCTCTCTCTCTCTCTCTCTCTCTCTCTCTCTCTCTCTCTCTATATATATATATATATATATATATATATATATATATATATATATATATATATACATATATACATATCTTTGTGTGTGTGTATAATCCCTCAAACTATCCAAATACTGAGAAAAGCTTCAAGAGTTGCAAATATTACCTTTCCATGTAGGAATGTAAAGAGTTCAACTTTAAAATGTCCCTTTTGATTTCTCTTTCCTGTTTACCTTTCCATGCTTCTCTTGATTCTTGTGTTTCAAAGTCAAATTTTCTTTTTCTTTCTGGTCTTTTCATCAAGAATGCTTAAAAGTCCTTCATTTCATTGAATGATCATTTTTTTCACCTGAAGTATTTTACAGTTTTTCTGGGGAGGTGATTCTTGGTTTTAATCCTAGTTCCTTTGACTTCTGGAATATCATATTCCAAGCCCTTCAATTCCTTAACGTAGAACCTGCTAGATCTTGTGTTATCCTGACTGCATTTCTAGAATACTAGAATTGTTTCTTTCTAGCTGCTTGCAATACTTCTCCTTGACTTGAGAACTCTGGAATTTGGCTACAATATTCCTAGGAGTTTCTTTTTTGGATCTCTTTGAAGAGGTGATTGGTGGGTTTTTTCAATATTTATTTTACCCTCTGGTTCCAGAATATCAGGGCAGGTTTCCTTGATAATTTCATGAAAGATGATGTCTAGACTCTTTTTGTGATCATGCTGGTGCCATGGCCAAGGCTGCGCTGGGCTCCGCGGGCTGCACTTTGCTTCGCACCCCATGTGATAGACGTTTCCCGTCAGCTTTCCAGGCTACGTTGGGCCGGAGATCTCTTTCACTTTGTTGTTTTCTGGCTTCTGCTGCTCTAGAATTTGTTTAGAGACATTTTTAGAGGTATTTTATGGGCTGTGGGGGAAGCGTTAGAGTATGTGGGTCTTACTATTCCTCCATCTTGGCTCCATCCCTCTAGCATTTCTTTAGAGCCAGGAACACGTATGCTTATCCTGTAGAAAATGTATTGCTATCTGAATGATTGTAGGTCCCATTTCAGAATCTGGAAACAGTTTAATTATTATTTTGTTTGACTTATATAGTCCTTCATACAGGCCTTTGGAAAGAAAGCCATAGAGAACACAGATGGATTCGAAACAGCGGACTTTGGATCAACTAGCCAATCTTTCAGATCAGACAATAGCCCATAATAGAAGCAAAAGGAAGCCTAGATATTGTTTGAACCCCCACTAGGAGCTTAAACTTTAGGCACGTATTTTCTTTAAAAATGCATCTCTTGACTGGTAAAATAACATTCCTATGAATGAACATTTCTAATAAATTCTCTTTGAAAATCAAATTTTACAAATACTTAATAAGTAACAAGGTTTGTGCCCTGAACTGGGGATACACAGCTGAAAATGAGCCCACTTTTTGGCATCAGTGGCCTGCATGATCCAAAGCAGACTATGACGAGAGCAATGAAGGAAAGGGATGAGGATGTGTTTAGGTTAACAGCAAGTGGCTCAATTCTATCATGCTTGCAAAAATGAATTTGAAAAATGTGACTCACATGTTCCTGAGCTGATACGTCTAAAGGTATCAACCAACTCGTAATGACTCATTCCTCTGCAACACATACACTCCTGCACTTATAGACACCCACACTCCTATACCTCTACTACTTCATTTCATAAAAAACATTTAATCAATATCAAATAGTAATCATGGTGAGGAGGTCTGCAGAGGGCCTTACTCAATATCTCATTGACTTTGAAAGTGGGGAGGTTGGTCAGACAGTGGGAAAATAAGCTGAAAACTTGAACTCCTAAGGGACATCTCATGGAAAAGATGGTGGAATATTTGAACATATCTCCTCAGAGATGAGCATTCCTATCTTCCCTGTGTATTTTGACAGGTATGAGTACTCACCACTTCTCTCACTGTATACTTACATCTGAGTACTGATATGTCCTCTTTATGTATGAATACCACTCCATCCTTCCCTGATGTTCACAGTTCCTTACTCGTATATCCTTTTCATATATCAAACAACACATGTAGGTTTCTCCTTTCTTCTATAGAAACATACATGTGAGCAATGCTGTATTGCATGTATGCAAATATATAATCTAGCATTTTTTGACTCATGCATTATTCTTCCTGTAGCCTTTCTATAAGGTCCCATATATGAGCACTTTGTGAGTCTTTTTCTATTCCTTGGAGGTCTTCATTAATGAGTACTCATTTCGTCCCTAAATCTAGCGTAAAAAAATGTTCAGGGATTTAGGGAGGATTTGAGAAACTCTTCTCAGTGACCACAGTGAGCACACATGTGCCAACATATGCATGAAAAGAGAGAAGGTAGGCACTCGTGCAGATGAACAGAGAGTTAATATGAGAGGATTCATACAGGTAGGAAAAGAGAGATGGATTGTTAATGTTTATGAGGAGACAGAATGGATTAGTTATAGAACTGAATTTATAGAAAGTATAATGAGTACATCTGCATAGGAACAAGAGAAAGAACCTGAGTGTGTGTATGTGTGTGTGTGCGTGTGTGTATGTATAAATTGAGGAATCTCTTCTGTGTCTTCTTATGTATGAGTATATTGTCTACATATTAATTTATGCAATTGTGAATTATCTATGCTTTAGGAGACTTTGTGGTCATGTACATATGTATATGAGTACTCAGATATACGTATATGTATGTATGTGCATGGGTGTGTGTGTATATGTATATATATATATATATGTACATATATATATGTATATATATATATATATACATATATACACACAGAGAGAGAGACAGAGAGACAGAGAGGGAGAAAGAGACAGAGAGAGAGAGAGAGAATCACTCAGTTCCCACCATGAGGAACAGAGAGAGAGAAAATATGTGAGCCCTCCTGAATAAGAAAGCAGTAAAACCGGGGGTTTTGAAGAAGAGGGCAGAGGGTGGTCTGGACACACAGCAGGGGGTCTCGAAGTATCAGTTCTGGGTCCTGGGGACTTCTCTCTCCCACCCCCTGCTCCTCTAATGGCCACAGTCAGGAAATCGCTGGCAGTTCCAAACTCCTGTAATGGAGGTGGGGGCGGGGAAAGGAGCCTGAGAGGGTGTGGGGGCGGAGAAGGGAAAAGAACTGGAGAGAGCGTCAGGGAAAGCAGAAAACGAAATCAATAGTGAGTGCGGTGGAGAGGTGCTGTTTCCATGGAGACGGGTGCGGGGGATGCCTGATGGTGGCAGATGGAGGGAGGGTCAGCCTTGGCGGGAGGAGAAAGGTCTCACCAACGAGGGCGTTGAAGTCAATGCGCTGACGTCAATGGCCACTGGAGCTCAGCCGCGGGGAGAGGGGTCCTCCTTGGTCACACTCAGCTCCCTGAGGACCTCAAGGGCTGGGAGTGGATATCTCCGTGAGGAGGGACGCCCCCGCCAAGCCCACTTGAGGCTCAGTCTCCTGAGAATGGGAGATGAGGGGTCAGGCAACATAAGTCCCAGACCCCAGGACTCCTGCCCAAGGTAGAGAAATGATCCCCAAATATTCCTTCTGAGATCTTACCTTTCCATTCCACTGAGCTCTGATGTCCCACTGTCCCTGTAATGTGGGGGCGGGGCACCTCTGGTTCAGGAGGCAGGTCCAGGAAGAGCCATGGGCTTCATTTCAATCTTCAGAGTTAGCATAAGTGTAGATACTGCTTCTGGGGAGTGAGGGAGAGTTGGCTAACACTGGGAGAGGTGTATGGATGTGGGGGTAGAGTCTGAAGGCAATTATAGGTGTGGATAGGACTAGACTTCAGAAGGACCCCAGAGCTCATCTGGCCCAACCTCCTGATTTCGCTGAGGTCAAGGGGAGGGTAGGGACATGGCCAAGGTCACACAGCCAGTAAGGGCCAGAGCCAGGACTTGAATCCAACCTCCCCCTCTCCCTCCTCTGACAGCCAAGTTTCATGGACTGAAGGTCCCTGGGAAGACACTCCCCAGGAGCTGGAGGGCAGGTTCCTCATATAGCTGTGAGTTCTGGGAGTCTTCAGTTAGAACTCTGGGCTTAAGGGAAGGGCAAACTGAGTCCAACCCCCAAACAGCTTTGGTCCAGCCTGGGATGCACAGTTCGCAGGCTGAGCCTTAGGAAAATTCACGCCTTCCCTGAATGTTTTGTCCCCTGGTGAAGTAAAGGTGAGGACCCCCAGCTGCTTCACCCAGAACCCTACTAGAACATCCGGGAGCTTGGAAGTGAGAACAGAGGACAGGCTGAAGAGGACAGAAGCAGGAGCCAAAGCTAATTTTTGGTCAAAATGAGGCCAGAAATATGGGAGAGCTTCTCCACCAGGAGAGCTAGGAACACTTCCTCACCAGGCTCAGTGGCTGAACTGGACACTTAAGCATTTAATTCATTGAAATAAATAGAAAAATTAATGCCAACCTCAGGAAAATACAAGAGAGGAAGATGCGGCCTATGGTTGGAAATGC
The DNA here is from genome assembly GCA_023548195.1 of Bettongia penicillata ogilbyi. Classification (NCBI taxonomy): domain Eukaryota; kingdom Metazoa; phylum Chordata; class Mammalia; order Diprotodontia; family Potoroidae; genus Bettongia; species Bettongia penicillata. The sequence continues at coordinate 15,368 of JAJHZJ010000263.1, forward strand.
TCCTGACCTGACCTACTCCAAATTATTGTTAATGATTGAAAAGGGATTATGCATTGAAGAAAGGAACATGTTCTCTCTCTCTGTCAGTCAGTCTTTCTCCTCCCCTCTCTCTTTCTCTTCCTCACGCTTATGGGTGGTCATACAGATGAATGGAAAAGGAATATGTGAGTACTCATATCCATAGGACTAGAGAGAAGGATTACTAACGTTTATGAGGAGATAGAATGTGGAAGTGATATAAATGTGTTTGTGGAAAAAAGTGAATTTCCGTATATAAGAATAAAGAGAAAGAACCTAAAGACACGCGCACACACACATACACATATTCTCTGTCTTCATATGTGTGAATTGTCTTATATTCTCTCTCTATTTGTATACATTTGTGTGACTTTATATGTGCAGAAGAGAGACTCTAGTTATATATATATATATATATATATATGAGCATTCACCTATGAATATATTAATGAAATATATGAATTCTCTAAATTTATAGGCTTATAGAGAGTCATTCAATTCTCATAAGGAGGATAGAGAGAATGGAAGGTTACTCTTTGACATGAATATACAGAGAAAATATTTGATCCCCCTGGATAAGAATATACAAAGCCCAATGGTTTTGAGGAGGGGGACAGAGGTCTGTTAGGACACAGAGCAGGGGTCTATGGGCATTAGTCCTGGTCCCTGGGGTCCTCTCCCTCCCTCTCCCTGTTCCCCCAATGGCCACAGTCAGAAAACCACTGGCAGTTCCAGACAATTGTAGCTGCCGTGGGGGAAGGGAAATGAACCTGAGAAGGTTTTTGAGAAAAGAGAAAATGAGAGGGAGAGAGTATGGAGGAGGATAAATGAGAATGAGAAGGTGTCTGGGGGAAGGGAAAATGAGCTAGAGAGAGTGTGGGGGTGGGAAAGGGAAAGAAGAACTCAAGACAGCGTGAGGGAGAACAGAACATGAAACCAATAGTGCCTGTGGTGAAGAGATGCTGTCTCCATGGAGACGGGTGTGTGGGATGCCTGACAGTGGCAAAGAGAAGAAGCAGCAGGATTGACGGAAGGATGACTCTGCCTCACCAACGTATGTGCTGACGTCAATGATAGCTAGTGCTCAGTGGCGGGTCCATCCTGCCCAATGTCTGTTCCCCTTGACTGGTGGCTCCATGAGGACCCCGAGGGCTGGGAGAGGGCATGTGAGAGAGAAGAGAGGCCAGGGGTCCCACATAAAGCCCACCTGAGGTGTAGCCTCCTGGGCATGGGAGTCAAAGGCCCAGGAAACATAGGCCCAAGACCCCAGGACTCCTGTTCCTTGTAGGCAAACAATCCCCAACTGGCCCCTAGGAGACCTTGTCCCACTCCCAGACTCTGAGGTCTGACTGTCCTTTTGAAGGGGAGGAAGGTGACAAGAGGCAGGTCCATCTTTAGGGTTAGTATAAGGGCAGAACTTGCTTACTGGGGGCTGCCCCAAGGGCAAGGATGAGGATAACAGGCTTTTATCTGCTGGTAGTGGTGCTGGGGGGATAGTTTCCTAGTGTGGGAATGAAGGGCCAGGTGTATGGATGCTGTGGCAGAGTAACTTTGTAAGGACCTTATAAGTTTGGCTGGGATGGAGGGTTAAAACAGACCTCAGAGCTCATCTGCTCCACCTTCTTCATGTGAGAAAAAAAATGGTAACTGAGGACAAGAGGAGGGCAGGGACAAGGCTAAACTCACACAGCCAGTAAGGGACAGACCCAGACCTTGAGCCCTGGTCTCTCCTACCTGCCAGGTTAGCTGGCTTCCATTTTGGCCTCTCCCTCCTCTGACAGCCAAGCTTCATGAGTTGAGGGTTCCTGGGAAGGCTCTCCCCAGAAGCCTGTGAGCAGGTTCCCCATAAAGCTAAGGGGTCTGAGTTATGGCAGTTATGACAGTGGGGCTAAACAAAAGCAAACCAACTCCCCATCGCTCTTCCCAGAAAGCTTTGGTACTGCCAGGGTTATGTAGTCAGCATGACGAGCCTGAATCAATCCTCACGCATTCCTTGAATGAGTTTTTTCCATTTGTGAAGTAAAGGGGACGACCGACCCTTGACTGCTTCACTCAGAGTGCTATTTGAATATTTTCCTGGGCTTTGGTGGTATTAGCCTAGGCAAAGTCCATGTTTCCTGCCCTCAGACAACTCCCAGTCTAGTGAGGAAAATGGTGTGTCATGGACAAGCCCAATGTGTAGTGGTGGCAAAGCCTTGGTCAAAGAAGGCAAGCCCTGCAGAGGCAGGGATCAAGAACTGCTTGGTGGAAGTGGACTGGGGGCACTTGGATTTTCAGAGATGAGAAGGAAGGAGCAGATTAATAACAGAAGAGAAGTTGGAATTTTCAGCTGTGCAAGGGACCTTCTTGAGCTTCAGAAGGGGACTCTGGGAATCAGGATGGTAAAGGAAGCCCAAATAACCTCTAAGAAGACCTCATGTGCCTTTTCCTTTCCCTCCCTGGGCAGTTCATTGGTGTTTTACTCACCAGGGAAAGAGGTCTTCTGTCCCAAAGCGCGCGGATCAGACTCATAGACATCCATCACTAAGATTGTTCCCTCCTGCAAATAGCCTGAAGAGGCCAGAAGCAGGAACCAAACCCAATTGTTTCTCACAATGGGGCCAGGAATACAAGAGAGAAAGTTCACCACGAAAGCTTCAAACACTTCTTCATGAGGCCCAAACTTATTGGAACAAATACTGTATTAAATAGAAATCTACAGTAAGCACAATACAGAAAGTTGTAGCACACATTAAATATACTCCAATATTACCCAGTCCAAGGTGTTAGCAGAAATTGAACCTGAGGTGGACTGGACGTTGGAACACATATACAAACACACACACACACACACACACACACACACACACACTCCTGCATTTATGCACACTCACACTCATGCACCTCCAGTACCATCATTTCATGGAAATGTTTCATGGATATCCTTTAGTATTCTTGGTGAGGAGATAAAAAGGTGTCTGCAGAGGGCCTTCAGAAACAACCGATTGGCTTGGGAAGTGTGCAGGTCGGGCAGACAAAGGCAAAACAAGATGAAAACCTTAACTCCTGAGGGAAATCTCATGGACAAAGATGATGGAATATTTGGACATTTCTCCTCACAGATGAACATTCCTATCTTCCATGTGTATTTTGACAGGTATGAGTACTCAGCTCTTCTCTCACTACATGCACACATCTCAGTACTGATATATGTCCTCTTTAGGTAGGAATATGCATGAATACTCCTCCACAATACCTTTCTGTTCACAATTCAGTACTTCAATATCCTCTCTCAATAAAAATCTAAGGTCTAAAGCCCAAAAAGACCAGGGTCTCCCATTGCATCCTGGGCCATCTCCAGTCATCCTGATGAATGTCAGGGCACTGGACCCAGATGACTCTGGAGGAGAAAGTGAGGCTGGTGGGTGACCTTGCAGAGCCCTCCCTCACTCAAGTCAAGGTGAACTGTAAGTCATGTCACCATCTTGATGTTAAGAACGAAGGACAAACACAACAATTACATTAATCAATACATACATGTTCCCACATACTATCTCAAGGGTCACATATATATGTGAGCTATTATGTATTCAATATATGTTAATATAATATACTGCCTCTTTTGACTCATATGTCACTATTCCTCTATTCTCTCCATATTGGTATATAGAAGCACTCATATAGTCTTCCTACATTGCTAGGCTAGTACATCACTTATGAGTGCTCATCCCCTGAATATTCCTTTCTCTGTAATAATCCCTTATTCTCTCTCTGTATTTCTATATGTGAGTACAGATATCTTCTGTGTTCATAGATTGGCCTCTTCATATATTCTCTCAGAGGAGAAAGCAGTGGAAGGCTTTTAATGAGAATATGGGAGAACTCTCAGAGGTAGGTGAATAGAGAGAGAGAGAGTTAAGAGGTGAGTGTCTGTGTGGTGTGTGTGTGTGTGTGTGTCTGTGTCTGTGTCTGTGTGTGTGTGTGTGTGACTAGGGAGAAGATGGGCCTTCATACAGATGAATAGAGAGTGAACATGTGAGGACTCGTACAGGTATGAATGGAGAGAATGCTTGCTAAAATTTAAGAGGAGATAGAGTGCATGTCATATTAACGAAATTTTAGATAGAATTCACGAACCTTCATAAATGGGAGTGACGAGCAAGAACATGAGTGTATGTGTATGTATATACATTATATACATATTCTTCATGTGGGTGAGTTTTCATATTGTCCACATAAGTATTGACTTCTACTCTACAGGAGACTCTAAAGTCATATACATGATTACTCATACAGTAATAAAAAGAATATATGCAAATAAAATACCTGAATTCTTTCTATGTTTGCTGTTACAGAGTCATTCAGCTCTCATAAAAAGGAATAAACAGAGAATGGGAGGTTCCTCCCTCACCCTCCTGGATAAGAACACTAAACCCAGTGGTTTTGAAGAAGAGGACAGATGGCCACCTAGACACACACAGGGGCTCTCTGGGCATCAGTCCTGGTCCCCAGGATCCTCTTCCTCCGTGCCAGACTCCTGGAATGCCCATAGTCAGGTAACCCCACTGGCAGCTCCAAACACTTGTAGAGACAGGGAGGAAGGGGGAAACGGTGGAATAATCCAGAGAAGGTCTTTGGAAGAAGGAGAAATGAGCATAAGAGGGTGTGAGGGTGGGAAGGGGACAATCTCCCAGAGGGAGTGTGAGACAGGGATGCATACTCAAGGGAGTTGGTTAGTGGAATGTCTGGTGGGGATCAGTGGAGCGAAGGGTGTTGTTAGAGGAAGGGAGACTCTGGGCTCCCCAAGGTGGGAGTTGACATCAGCAACTATCAGAGCTCAGCAGGAGGTCCGCCTTAGTCAGGCTCAACTCCCCTTGCCTGGTGGCTCCCTGAGGACCCTGAGGACTGGGAGTGGATATCTGAGAGGGGAGAGAGCCCAGCTGAGGCTCAGGCTCCGGAGCGTGAGAGACCAGGGGCCAGGAAACATAAGACTCACACCCCAGGACTCCTGTCCATGGTAAGGAAATGGTCCCCAACTGGTCCCTAATGGATCTTGACATTCAAAACCACCTTGCCCCTTGTGCTCCAAGGTCTGACAGCCCCTGTGAAATCAGGGGACTGGTGAGGGGACAGCTTGGGTTCAGAGGACAGGTAAAGATAGAACTATAAGTTTTATTCCAATCTTAGATATAGTATAAGGCAGAACTTCCCAAATGGGGGATGCCCCAAGGGAAGGCATCATGGTAGCAGGGATTTCTTAAGGAGGTGGGGGGCTAATCTGTTAGCTGTGGCAGGGGTATAGATATGAGAGTGAGTGGGCTTGTAGGTTTGGATAGGATAGAGGACTGAAAGAGCCCTCAGAGTTCATCTGGTCCAAACTTCCTTATTGGAGAAAAGAGTAACTGCAAGCAATAGGAGGGCAGGGACCTGGCACAGGTCACACAGTCAGTAAGGGGCAGATCCAGGCCTTGAGTCCAGGTCTTTCCTGCCTGCCAGGCTAGCTGGCTTCCATCTTGGACCTTTCCTCCTCTGACAGCCAAACTTCATAAGCTGAAAGCCCCTGAAAAGACTCTCCCCAGAAACTTGTGGGCCAGTTCCCAATAGACTTGAGGGTTCTGGAAGTCTTCAGTTATAATGTTGGGGTTAAGCAAGAAGTAATCCACTGTTCAGCCCCCCACCCAAGCTTTGGTCCTGCATGGGATGCACACTTTCCAAAGTGAGTCTGAGCAAATCTTAGGTCTTCTACGAATAGCTTTCTTCCTTTTCTGGAGTAAGTGGATGACTCTTCCCCCACCCCTCCCACGACCTGCTTCACAAAGAGTCCTGCTCAAAACATTTTCCTGTGTCATAGAAATGTTAGCTAGGCAAGGACCCTGTTTCCTGCCCTCAGACCATGCCGAGTCTCATGAGGGAAAAAGTATATATTGGACATGTCCAATGTGGTAGTGGTAGCAAAGCCTTGGCCAAGGTTGGCAAGCCCTGGAGAGGCAGGGGTCAAGAACTGCTTGTTGGAGATGTGCTGGGTGACACTTGAGAGTTCAGGAATGAGAAGGAAGGAGGAGATTAACAACATGGCAGAGAGGGAGGGGATTCTCACTTGTGCAAAGAGACCTGCTTGGGCTACAGAAGAGGGCTCTGGGAATCAGGGTGGGAAAGGAAGCCCCAAGAAATCATGAGAAGAACTCATGTGCTCTTCCCTCCCTGACCCTGGTCAGATCAGTGGGATTCTGCCCAGCAGGGAATGAGGGCTTCTCCCCGAAAACCTGTAGAGATAAGCCTCATGGACATCTCTCACTAAGACTGTGTCCTACTGAAAACCAAATGAAGAGGCCAGAAGTAGGAGCCAGATCCAACTGTTTGTCAAGATGAGGTGTGATATATGGGAAAGCAAGTTGAGCAAGATTGTTACAAACCATTCCCCAACAGGTCCAAACTGACTGGAGCAAATATTGTCTTTAATAGAAATCTAAAGGAAAGCACAACACAAAAAGCACCTCAGTCTGACCTATTCCAATGTGGCAGCAGTGATGGTACAGGGGGTGGGATGGATGTTAGGGTACACACACACACACATGCAATAACACACGCGCATTCACACACTCGTGAATCAATTACTAAACGATAGACAAGATTTAACTAAAAGCATACAGGCACACACACAAAACACACGTGTTCACACACACACTAGTGAATTAATGATTAAAGAATAGATGGGATTTAACTTAAGACACACACACACACAGACACAAAAACACAGAGGCTTCCACACTTATAGACACAGTGCTGCAACAATGACTCAACAGAGGAAGGGGTGGAAGTACGGACACACACACACAACCACTAAGCTCCCCAGGAAAATCGTTTCATGAAAAAATCTTTTACTGTTATCAATTTGTAATCATGGTGAAAAGACAAAATGGGATCTCCAGGGAGCCTTCAGAAAGATCTGATTGACTTGGTAAGTGGAGGGTTCGGGCAAAGGCAAAACAGGCTGAGAACCTGAACAAGTAAGAAAATCTCAAGGGAATAGATGGTGTAATATTTACACATATGTCCTCACAGATTAGCATTCCTATCTTCCCTGTGTATTTTGACATGTGGAAGGACTCAGCTCTTCGCTCACTCAAGCCATACATGCAAGTACTGACATGTTCTCTTTATGTCTTCATATGGATGAATACTCCTCCTTATCTCTTCCTATTCCTATTTTACCCATATATCATCTCTGTAAATGAATCTATCCATCCATCCATCTATCTATCTATCTATCTATCTATCTATCTATCTATCTATCTATCTATCTGTTTATCTGTCTGTCTGTCTATCTGCTATGGGTTCTCCATATTCTGGAATCTCAGACACACAGAGACTCACACGTCTGCATATGAGAAATCATGTTATTCCTATCTTCATGTTATATCCTATCTTCTCTTGTGATTTGTATATCTGGTTCTTCATATATTCTCTCTATATGTTCACATACATGAGTATTTCTGTGGACTTTCTATATTGCTATACTAGTACATCATTCCTATGTGTCCATTCATTCCATATACGGAGGGGTACCATTCTTTTCTATCTATCTTTCTGTGATCTATTTCTAGAGGAGCACCAATATTTCTGTGTTTGTAGACAAGTCTCACACAGGAAGAGAAGCATGCAATCCTTTCAGTGACAGGGAGGAAATACAGTAGAAGTCTTCGACGTGAATAGAGAGAGAGAATGTAAGCACACACACAAACATCAACGCACATATGGATATATGCATATGAAAAGAGAAAAGAGGAGTGCTCAAAGTTATGATCAGAGAATGAATAGATGAGTAGTTGTATATGTAGGAAGAGAGAGAATGATTACTGATGTTTTTGAGGAGATAGAGTCTATAAACCATTTACCTCAATGTATAGAAAGAAAAACTTAGGAGCAGAGAGGTAGTGCACTAGAGCACCAGCCCTGAAGTCAGGAAGGCCTGAGTTCAAATTGAGCCTCAGACACTAGACACTTCCTTGCCATGTGACCATGGACAGATCACTTCATCCCAATTGCCTTGCCTTCCCCCTCCAAATGAAAGAAAATTTAGAATTCCTACCTAGGAATGAAGAGAAAGAAAGTGATTACTAAATGAAAGAATGTAGACTTTATCTTCACCTGAAAGAGTGGTCAGTTATTCACAATATATTTATTGACATAAATGCGAATGTATGCTTTAAAGGACAGAGACTGTAGTGATATCAATGAGTCCATCTGAATAGAGAACATATATAATGAAAAGTAAGACGTTTTGTGTCTACAGGATGATATTATATATCCTAAAAACAATTATAAAGAAAATTATTCAGTTCCCATGAAGAGGAAAAGGGAAAGGTCGGTTCGTCCCTTACAGGTATATACAGAGGAGATATCTGAGCGTTCCCGGATAAGAACACACAAGGACCAGTGGTTTTGAAGAGGGGAACAGAGGGTCATCTGGACACACACAGGGAGTCTCTCAACCTCAGTCCCATGACTCGGGGTCCTCTCTCAACATACCAGGCTCTCGGAATGGGCCACAGTAAGTACACCCCACTGGCAGGTTAGGAAAGTTTAGCTGTGGCAAGAGGTGGCATGGAAAATAATTGTAAAAGAGTGTCTGGGTGAGGGTGATGGCACAGGGGAGTAGGATGTCTGCTGGGGACCAGCTGAGGGAGCAGTAGGATTAGTGTGAAGACCCCTGTGTCCCCAAGGTGGGGGCTGACATCACCAGGCGTGGGCACTCAGCAGGGGTTCCAGCTTACCCAGACTCAACTTCTCTTGGCTGGTGGTGAGGGAAGTTAGGACATAAAAACACATAGAAAGACACATACAAAGGAAGACACATGCCACCACTCTCACACACACGCGCGCACACACATAATCACACGTGTTCATCAACGATCAAGCACTACATGGCATATAACTCAGTACAGACACAAAGAAACAAACCAGGTCCCACTCTTATTCCCACTGGTGTAACAATGATCAAATGGGGTGGGATGGAAGTTAGGACAGAGACAGAGAGAGACAGAGGGACAGACACAGAGAGACAGAGACACAGAGAGAAAAGTATACATGTTCCAACACTTATACATGGTTCGAACACAAAAGAGGATTGTTACTGATCAGACGGAGTGGGATGGAAGTTAGGACAGAGAGAGAGACAGAGAGAGAAATATACATGCTCCAACACTTACACACATGCAAACACATACAGGTGCACCTAATCATTTCATAACAAAATCTTAATCGCTATCAATTAATAATCGTGGTTCAAACACAAAAGAGACTTGTTAACCAAAAAGTGTCAAGAGTCCTGACACATACATTACCCCTGGATTTATTAGAAGAGAAATGAACGTGCCTGTGGAACCCTAACTAAGTGCAGGGTTCTCAATCCAAATAGAAGCTGGCATATTTATGAGATGAATGCAAAGGAAGGAGGAGGAGGAAACAGAAATCTCCGCCTACATGGGGGAGGCACAGGAAGAGACTCACACAGCCTCAGACTCTGAACCTTGACTTCTCCAGTAACCTGGATTTCTCATGTTGGGACCACCAGCTCAGAGTTTGTGTGGTTCTGATGTTATTTGGGAGCCCACATTTCACTTGAAACTTTAGATAATTGAGGTTATAAATACCCTATGCTCTTTCAATCTTTATTGTAACTACAACTGGTATAGAAACTGTTCACAAGCTGAAGGAGTAGTGTTACGTTGATCTATGGAAGCCATTCCAATACAAAGGAGATATTTAAATACCAAAGAAAGCGGAACTCTTGTACCCTTGGAAATCGCATATTTATATATGTGTGTATATAATGATGTTTCCTCAAAATTTTACACCTTTTTTACTTTATCCATTTTACAAAATGACTTGATTATTTAGAATTCCAAAGTTAAATACCACTTCCTTTAAATTAATTAGCATTCAATTCAATTATTTAATTCCCCCTTCAGGAAGAGTGGAGAGAGATAAGGATTGAACCCTCACATAAAAATGGAGGTTCCAGAACACTTTCTGTAAAAAGGTCAACTTTCAGGGCTCAGACTCCCACACAGCTTTCGCTGAACAGGGTCTCCAGAGTCCCTTCAGTAACATCTGCTTGACCTGTCATATGGACAGGTCTGGCATACAAAGGGAAAACTGACTGAGCAACTTTAACTCCTAAAGGAAACATCATGGAAAGAGAAGGCAGGATATTGAGACGTATCTCCTCCTAGGTGAGCATTCTTATTTCCCAGGTGCATTTTGACCTGTATGAAGACTCACCTCTTCTCTCTGTATCCATACATCTGAGTATTCATCTCCTATATGTGAACATGTGTATGTATTCATATGAATGAAGACTCCTCCAGAATGCCTTAGGTTGTTATATTCATATATCCTCTCCATAAATGAATCAATACATGTAGATTTCCCCCTATAATCTAGACAGTCATGCATATATTTTCATGAGTTATCATGTATTCAGCATAAATGTATATACACACATACACATGCTATGTTGTTTCTTGTGATTCTTGTGAATGAGTTTCATATTTTCTCTCTCTATTGGCATGTATGAGCATTCATAGAAACTTTCTATATTCCTGCATAGGTACCTCAGCTGTGAGTACTCACTCATTCGATATTTACATACCTACAGGTACCCTCATTCTCTGCTGGATTCCTGCATGTGAGTCCTGATATACCCCTTGTTTACATCGACAGGAGTCTTCATATATTCTATCATGGAGAGAAAAGCAGTGGAATACTTCTTAAAATATAGAGAGCATTTAGGAGACCTAATATATGAGAGTAGGGAGATAATGTATAGACAAGTATATATGTAGATTTAAATAAATGTATAGAGAAAATAGGGGTACTCAGATACGAACTAAGAGTGAAAATGTGAGTACTCATAGGTCGGAATAGAAAAAAAGATTGACATTCTTTCTGAGGGAGAGAATGCTTAAGTCATATAAATGAAATTCTAGGAAGAATGAGTTGCTTTCTGTACATAAGAATGAAGAGACTCAAACTGAGTAGCTACATGTAGGAATATGTTCTCTATCTTCATATATAGGAGTTGCCTTATATGATCCGCATGTTTATATATATATATATACATATATATTTACTAAGCATGAAGTTGTGATATATGAGAGACACTCTAATACTATAAAGATAGAGAATATGTATAATGTATAATATACTTATGAACCTTACACGTTCTTTCCTATATGTAGGGCGATATAATCTTTTGTGTGTGTGTGTGTGTCGCCACGTGTGCGTGTGCGTGTACACGCCATCTGCACAAACAGCGGGGGGTCTCTGGGCATCCACCAGTCCTGGTCCCCGGGGTCCTCTCCCTCTGTGCACATCGTCGGCAACGACCACAGGCAGGTAACGCCTCAGGCAGCTGGAGCCACAGGTAGCAGATGGGACGTGTGGGGGAAGGAGAAATGAGGCCGAGAGAACGTGGGTGGGGGGGAGCGGAGGGGGATGATGACCGTAAGGAGACAAGTGAGTGGAATGCCTGACTGGGCTTAGTGGAGGCGGACTGAGGGGAGGGGCTCTCCTGTCTCACCAAAGTTGACGCGGAAGTCATTGTGCATCGGTGCTAGGCCCTCAGGGGAGTTGGGCTAGGGAATCCACCTTGTCCAGACTCTAGTTGGCATTGCTGGTGACTCCCTGGAGAAGCCCTAGGTCCAGGAGAGGATATTTGAGAAGCAAGAGATGCCAGGGGACCGGCCCAAACCCCACCTGGGGCTCAGATGCCTGAGAACGGGAGCCAAGAAGCCAGGAAACGTAAGCACCATATTTCAAGACTTCTGTCCATGGAAGGGAAATGCCCCCAACTGCTTATTACGTGACCTTGTTTGCCCACCACTCTGGGCTCGGAGGTCTGATGGTCCCTGTGAGATAGAGGTGTGGGGGGTGGGCGTGGGGGGCTGTGGTTCAGGGGGCAGGACTCGGAAGAGCCATGGGTTTTCTTCCAATCTTTAGGATTGAAAGAAAGGAAGACTAAGGGCAGAACTTGCTGGTTAGGGGATGGCCCAAGGGGAGCACTTGACTAGCAGGGCTTTCTCATCTGGGCGGGGTGGAGATCATTTACCAGCATTGTGGAGAGAGTTCAATGGATGTAGGGATAGAGTCTGAAAGCGACCTTTGGTTTCTATAGGGGCGACCCATTGCAACGCATTAGCCACGATTGCACAGGTAGTGGGACAGAAGTTAGGAAACACAAACAGACAGACATACAGAAACACACATACTTTCACATTGATACACACATTTACACTCACAGTCTGGTGCAATCAGTTACATTCATGAAAAAAAATATTTACTCCACATCAATTAGTTATCATGCTAAGAAGATGTAACAGGGTCTGCAGAGTGCCTTCAGAAACATGTCATTGATTTGGGAAGTGGAGAGATTGGGCAGAGAAAAGCAAAACAGGCTGAGAAGCTCAACTCCTAAGAAAATCTCATGGGAATAGATGGTGTAATATTTAGACATATCTCCTCCCAGATTAGCATTCCTATCTTCCCTGTGTATTTTGACATGTACAAGGACTCAGCTCTTCTCTCAATCCATACATGCAAGTACTGACATGTTATCTTTATGTCTTCATATGGATGAATACTCCTCCTTATGTCTTGCTATTCATATTTTACCCATATATCATCTCTGTAAATGAATCCATCCATCCATCCATCTATCTATATATCTGTCTGTCTGTCTATCTATCTATCTATCTGTCTATCTCTCTATCTATCTGTTTATCTGTCTGTCTGTCTATATGATAAGGGTTCTCCATATTCTGGATTCTCAGACACACAGAGACACACACGTATGCATATGAGAAATCCTGTTATTCCTATCTTCATGTTATATCCTATCTTCTCTTGTGATTTGTATATCTGATTCTTCATATATTCTCTCTATATGTTCACATACATGAGTATTTCTGTAGACTATCTATATTCCTATACTAGTAGATCCTTCCTATGTGTCCATTCATTCCATACATGGAGGGGTACCATTCTTTTCTGTCTATCTTTCTGTGATCTATTTCTAGAGGAGCATCGATTTTTCTGTGTTTGCAGACAAGTCTCACACAGGAAGAGAAGCATGCAATCCTTTCAGTGACAGGGAGGAAATGCAGTAGAAGTCTTCGACATGAATAGAGAGAGAGAATGTAAGCACACACACAAACATCAACTCACATATGGATATATGCATATGAAAAGAGAGAAGAGGAGTGCTCAAAGTTATGATCAGAGAATGAATAGATGAGTAGTTGTATATGTAGGAAGAGAGAGAATGATTACTGATGTTTTTGAGGAGATAGAGTCTATAAACCATTTACCTTAATATATAGGAAGAAAAACTTAGGAGCAGAGAGGTAGTGCGCTAGAGCACCAGCCCTGAAGTCAGGAGGGCCTGAGTTCAAATTGAGCCTCAGACACTAGACACTTCCTGGCTATGTGACCATGGACAGATCACTTCATCCCAATTGCCTTGCCTTCCCCCTCCAAATGAAAGAAAATTTAGAATTCCTACCTAGGAATGAAGAGAAAGAAAGTGATTACTAAATGAAAGAATGTAGACTTTATCTTCACCTGAAAGAGTGGTCAGGTATTCACAATATATTTATTGACATAAATGTGAATTTATGCTTGAAAGGACAGAGACTGTAGTGATATCAATGAGTCCATCTGAATAGAGAACATATATAATGAAAAGTAAGACGTTTTGTGTCTACAGGATGATATCATACCTATCCTAAAAACAATTATAAAGAAAATAATTCAGTTCCCATGAAGAGGAAAAGAGAAAGGTCGGTTCGTCCCTTACAGGAATATACGGAGGAGATATCTGAGCGTTTCCGGATAAGAACACACAAAGACCAGTGGTTTTGAAGAGGGGAACAGAGGGCCATCGGGACACACACAGGGAGTCTCTGACCATCAGTCCCAGGACTCGGGGTCCTCTCTCTCCATGCCAGGCTCTCGGAATGGGCCACAGTAAGTACACCCCACTGGCAGGTTAGGAAAGTTTAGCTGTGGCAAGAGGTGGCATGGAAAATAATTGTAAAAGAGTGTCTGGGTGAGGGTGATGGCACAGGGGAGTAGGATGTCTGCTGGGGACCAGCTGAGGGAGCAGTAGGATTAGTGTGAAGACCCCTGTGTCCCCAAGGTGGGGGCTGACATCACCAGTCGTGGGCACTCAGCAGGGGTTCCAGTTTACCCAGACTCAACTCCTCTTGGCTGGTGGTGAGGGAAGTTAGGACATAAAAACACATAGAAAGACACATACAAAGGAAGACACATGCCACCACACTCACACACACACACACACACACACACACATAATCACACGCGTTCATCAACGATCAAGCACTAGATGGCATATAACTCAGTACAGGCACAAAGAAACAAACCAGCTCCCACTCTTATTCCCACTGGTGTAACAATGATCAAATGGGGTGGGATGGAAGTTAGGACAGAGACAGAGAGAGACAGAGAGAGACAGAGACAGAGGGACAGGCACAGAGAGACAGAGACACAGAGAGAAAAGTATACATGCTCCAACACTTATACATGGTTCGAACACAAAAGAGGATTGTTACTGATCAGACGGAGTGGGATGGAAGTTAGGACAGAGAGAGAGACAGAGAGAGAAATATACATGCTCCAACACTTACACACATGCAAACACATACAGGTGCACCTAATCATTTCATAACAAAATCTTAATCGCTATCAATTAATAATCGTGGTTCAAACACAAAAGAGTCTTCTTAACGAAAAAGTGTCAAGAGTCGTGATGCGTACATTACCACTGGGTTTATTAGAAGAGAAACGAACGTGCCTGTGGAACCCTAACTAAGTGCAGGGTTCACAATCCAAATAGAAGCTGGCATATTTATGAGATGAACGCAAAGGAAGGAGGAGGAGGAAACAGAAATCTCCACCTACATGGGGGAGGCACAGAAGAGACTCACACAGCCTCAGACTCTGAACCTTGACTTCTCCAGTAACCTGGATTTCTCATGTTGGGACCACCAGCTCAGAGTTTGTGTGGTTCTGATGTTATTTGGGAGCCCACATTTCACTTGAAACTTTAGGTAATTGAGGTTACAAATACCCTATGCTCTTTCAATCTTTATTGTAACTACAACTGGTATAGAAACTGTTCACAAGCTGAAGGAGTAGTGTTACGTTAATCTATGGAAGCCATTCCAATACAAAGGAGATATTTAAAAACCAAAGAAGGCGGAACTCTTGTACCCTTGGAAATCGCATATTTATATATGTGTGTATATAATGATGTTTCCTCAAAATTTTACACCTTTTTTACTTTATCCATTTTACAAAATGACTTGATTATTTAGAATTCCAAAGTTAAATACCACTTCCTTTAAATTAATTAGCATTCAATTCAATTATTTAATTCCCCCTTCAGGAAGAGTGGAGAGAGATAAGGATTGAACCCTCACATAAAAATGGAGGTTCCAGAACACTTTCTGTAAAAAGGTCAACTTTCAGGGCTCAGACACCCACACAGATTTCTCTGAACAGGGTCTCCAGAGTCCCTTCAGTAACATCTGCTTGACCTGTCATATGGACAGGTCTGGCATACAAAGGGAAAACTGACTGAGCAACTTTAACTCCTAAAGGAAACATCATGGAAAGAGAAGGCAGGATACTGAGACGTGTCTCCTCCCAGGTGAGCATTCTTATTTCCCAGGTGCATTTTGACCTGTATGAAGACTCACCTCTTCTCTCTGTATCCATACATCTGAGTATTCATCTCCTATATGTGAACATGTGTATGTATTCATATGAATGAAGACTCCTCCAGAATGCCTTAGGTTGTTATATTCATATATCCTCTCCATAAATGAATCAATACATGTAGATTTCCCCCTATAATCTAGACAGTCATGCATATATTTTCATGAGTTATCATGTATTCAGCACAAATGTATATACACACATACACATGCTATGTTGTTTCTTGTGATTCTTGTGGATGAGTTTCATATTTTCTCTCTGTATTGGCATGTATGAGCATTCATAGAAACTTTCTATATTCCTGCATAGGTACTTCAGCTGTGAGTACTCACTCATTCGATATTTACATACCTACAGGTACCCTCATTCTCTGCTGGATTCCTGCATGTGAGTCCTGATATACTCCTTGTTTACATTGACAGGAGTCTTCATATATTCTATCATGGAGAGAAAAGCAGTGGAATACTTCTTGAAATATAGAGAGCATTTAGGAGACCTAATATATGAGAGTAGGGAGATAATGTATAGACAAGTATATATGTAGATTTAAATAAATGTATAGAGAAAATAGGGGTACTCAGACACGAACTAAGAGTGAAAATGTGAGTACTCATAGGTCTGAATAGAAAAAATGATTGACATTCTTTCTGAGGGAGAGAATGCTTAAGTCATATAAATGAAATTCTAGGAAGAATGAGTTGCTTTCTGTACATAAGAATGAAGAGACTCAAACAGAGTAGCTACATGTAGGAATATGTTCTCTATCTTCATATATACGAGTTGCCTTATATGATCCGCATGTTTATATATATATTTACTAAGCATGAAGTTGTGATGTATGAGAGACACTCTAATACTTTAAAGATAGAGAATATGTATAATGTATAATATACTTATGAACCATACAAGTTCTTTCCTATATGTAGGGCCATATAATCTTTTGTGTGTGTGTGTGCGTTGCCGCGTTTGTGTGTGTGTACACGCCATCTGCACAAACAGCGGGGGGTCTCTGGGCATCCACGAGTCCTGGTCCCCGGGGTCCTCCCCTCTGTGCACATCGTCGGCAACGACCATAGTCAGGGAACGCCTCAGGCAGCTGGAGCCACAGGTTGCAGATGGGAGGTGTGGGGGAAGGAGAAATGAGTCCTAGAGGACGTGGGTGGGGGGGAGCGGAAGGGGATGATGACCTTAAGGAGACAAGTGAGTGGAATTCTTGACTGGGCTTAGTGGACGCGCGGTGACGGGAGGGGCTCTCCTGCCTCACCAAGGTTGAGGCGGAAGTCATTAGCCTTGGGTGCTAGGCCCTCAGGGGAGTTGGGCTAGGGAGTCCACCTTGTCTAGACTCTAGTTGTCATTGCTGGTGACTCCCTGGAGAAGCCCTAGGTCCAGGAGATGATATTTGAGAAGCAAGAGATGCCAGGGGACCCGACCAAACCCCACCTGAGGCTCAGGTGCCTGAGAACGGGAGCCAAGAAGCCAGGAAATGTAAGCCCCAGATTTCAAGACTTCTGTCAATGGAAGGGAAATGCCCCCAACTGCTTACTACGTGACCTTCTTCGCCCACCACTCTGGACTCGGAGGTCTGATAGTCCCTGTGAGATAGAGGTGTGGGGGGTGGGTTTGGGGGCTGTGGTTCAGGGGGCAGGACTAGGAAGAACCATGGGTTTTCTTCCAATCTTTAGGATTGAAAGAAAGGAAGACTAAGGGCAGAACTTGCTGGTTAGGGGCTGGCCCAAGGGGAGCACTTGACTAGCAGGGGTTTCTCATCTGGGCGGGGCGGAGATCATTTACCAGCATTGTGGAGAGAGTTGAAGGGATGTAGGGATAGAGTCTGAAAGTGACCTTAGGTTTCTATAGGGGCGACCCATTGCAACGCATTAGCAACGATTGCACAGGTAGTGGGACAGAAGTTAGGAAACACAAACAGACAGACATACAGAAACACACACACTTTCACATTGATACACACAGTTACACTCACAGTCTGGTGCAATCAGTTACATTCATGAAAAAAAATATTTACTCCACATCAATTAGTTATCATGGTAAGGAAATGTAACAGGGTCTGCAGAGTGCCTTCAGAAACATGTCATTGATTTGGGAAGTGGAGAGATTGGGCAGAGAAAAGCAAAACAGGCTGAGAAGCTCAACTCCTAAGAAAATCTCATGGGAATAGATGGTGTAATATTTAGACATATCTCCTCCCAGATTAGCATTCCTATCTTCCCTGTGTATTTTGACATGTACAAGGACTCAGCTCTTCTCTCAATCCATACATGCAAGTACTGACATGTTATCTTTATGTCTTCATATGGATGAATACTCTTCCTTATGTCTTGCTATTCATATTTTACCCTTATATCATCTCTGTAAATGAATCCATCCATCCATCCATCTATCTATATATCTGTCTATCTATCTATCTATCTATCTATCTGTTTATCTGTCTGTCTATCTATCTGCTAAGGGTTCTCCATATTCTGGATTCTCAGACACGCAGAGACACACACGTATGCCTATGAGAAATCATGTTATTCCTATCTTCATGTTATATCCTATCTTCTCTTGTGATTTGTATATCTGATTCTTCATATATTCTCTCTATATGTTCACATACATGAGTATTTCTGTAGACTTTCTATATTCCTATACTAGTACATCATTCCTATGTGTGCATTCATTCCATACATGGAGGGGTACCATTCTTTTCTGTCTATTTTTCTGTGATCTATTTCTAGAGGAGCACCGATATTTCTGTGTTTGCCGACAAGTCTTACACAGGAAGAGAAGCATGCAATCCTTTCAGTGACAGGAAGGAAATGCAGTAGAAGTCTTTGACATGTATAGAGAGAGACAATGTAAGCACACACACAAACATCAACTCACATATGGATATATGCATATGAAAAGAGAGAAGAGGAGTGCTCAAAGTTATGATCAGAGAATGAATAGATGAGTAGTTGTATATGTAGGAAGAGAGAGAATGATTACTGATGTTTTTGAGGAGATAGAGTCTATAAACCATTTACCTTAATATATAGGAAGAAAAACTTAGGAGCAGAGAGGTAGTGCGCTAGAGCACCAGCCCTGAAGTCAGGAGGGCCTGAGTTCAAATTGAGCCTCAGACACTAGACACTTCCTGGCTATGTGACCATGGACAGATCACTTCATCCCAATTGCCTTGCCTTCCCCCTCCAAATGAAAGAAAATTTAGAATTCCTACCTAGGAATGAAGAGAAAGAAAGTGATTACTAAATGAAAGAATGTAGACTTTATCTTCACCTGAAAGAGTGGTCAGGTATTCACAATATATTTATTGACATAAATGTGAATTTATGCTTGAAAGGACAGAGACTGTAGTGATATCAATGAGTCCATCTGAATAGAGAACATATATAATGAAAAGTAAGACGTTTTGTGTCTACAGGATGATATCATACCTATCCTAAAAACAATTATAAAGAAAATAATTCAGTTCCCATGAAGAGGAAAAGAGAAAGGTCGGTTCGTCCCTTACAGGAAAATACAGAGGAGATATCTGAGCGTTTCCGGATAAGAACACATAAAGATCAGTGGTTTTGAAGAGGGGAACAGAGGGCCATCGGGACACACACAGGGAGTCTCTGACCATCAGTCCCAGGACTCGGGGTCCTCTCTCTCCATGCCAGGCTCTCAGAAGGGGCCACAGTAAGTACACCCCACTGGCAGGTTAGGAAAGTTTAGCTGTGGCAAGGGGTGGCTTGGAAAATAATTGTAAAAGCGTGTCTTGGTGAGGGTGATGGCACAGGGGAGTAGGATGTCTGCTGGGGACCAGCTGAGGGAGCAGTAGGATTAGTGTGAAGACTCCTGTGTCCCCAAGGTGGGGGCTGACATCACCAGTCGTGGGCACTCAGCAGGGGTTCCAGTTTACCCAGACTCAATTCCTCTTGGCTGGTGGTGAGGGAAGTTAGGACATAAAAACACATAGAAAGACACATACAAAGGAAGACACATGCCACCACACTCACACACACCCACACACACACGCACATAATCACACGTGTTCATCAACGATCAAGCACTAGATGGCATATAACTCAGTACAGACACAAAGAAACAAACCAGCTCCCACTCTTATTCCCACTGGTGTAACAATGATCAAATGGGGTGGGATGGAAGTTAGGACAGAGACAGAGAGAGACAGGGAGACAGAGAGAGACAGACACAGAGAGATAGAGACACAGAGAGAAAAGTATACATGCTCCAACACTTATACATGGTTCGAACACAAAAGAGGATTGTTACTGATCAAACGGAGTGGGATGGAAGTTAGGACAGAGAGAGAGACAGAGAGAGAAATATACATGCTCCAACACTTACACACATGCAAACACATACAGGTGTACCTAATCATTTCATAACAAAATCTTAATCGCTATGAATTAATAATCGTGGTTCAAACACAAAAGAGACTTGTTAACCAAAACGTGTCAAGAGTCGTGACACGTACATTACCACTGGATGTATTAGAAGAGAAATGAACGTGCCTGTGGAACCCTAACTAAGTGCAGGGTTCTCAATCCAAATAGAAGCTGGCATATTTATGAGATGAACGCAAAGGAAGGAGGAGGAGGAAACAGAAATCTCCGCCTACATGGGGGAGGCACAGGAAGAGACTCACACAGCCTCAGACTCTGAACCTTGACTTCTCCAGTAACCTGGATTTCTCATGTTGGGACCACCAGCTCAGAATCTGTGTGGTTCTGATGTTATTTGGGAGCCCACATTTCACTTGAAACTTTAGATAATTGAGGTTATAAATACCCTATGCTCTTTCAATCTTTATTGTAACTACAACTGGTATAGAAACTGTTCACAAGCTGAAGGAGTAGTGTTACGTTGATCTATGGAAGCCATTCCAATACAAAGGAGATATTTAAATACCAAAGAAGGCGGAACTCTTGTACCCTTGGAAATCGCATATTTATATATGTGTGTATATAATGATGTTGCCTCAAAATTTTACACCTTTTTTACTTTATCCTTTTTACAAAATGACTTGATTATTTAGAATTCCAAAGTTAAATACCACTTCCTTTAAATTAATTAGCATTCAATTCAATTATTTAATTCCCCCTTCAGGAAGAGTGGAGAGAGATAAGGATTGAACCCTCACATAAAAATGGAGGTTCCAGAACACTTTCTGTAAAAAGGTCAACTTTCAGGGCTCAGACACCCACACAGATTTCGCTGAACAGGGTCTCCAGAGTCCCTTCAGTAACATCTGCTTGACCTGTCATATGGACAGGTCTGGCATACAAAGGGAAAACTGACTGAGCAACTTTAACTCCTAAAGGAAACATCGTGGAAAGAGAAGGCAGGATATTGAGACGTATCTC
This sequence comes from Bettongia penicillata ogilbyi, assembly GCA_023548195.1. NCBI lineage: Eukaryota > Metazoa > Chordata > Mammalia > Diprotodontia > Potoroidae > Bettongia > Bettongia penicillata. Next base: position 36,544 of record JAJHZJ010000263.1, read on the forward strand.
CTCCTAGGTGAGCATTCTTATTTCCCAGGTGCATTTTGACCTGTATGAAGACTCACCTCTTCTCTCTGTATCCATACATCTGAGTATTCATCTCCTATATGTGAACATGTGTATGTATTCATATGAATGAAGACTCCTCCAGAATGCCTTAGGTTGTTATATTCATATATCCTCTCCATAAATGAATCAATACATGTAGATTTCCCCCTATAATCTAGACAGTCATGCATATATTTTCATGAGTTATCATGTATTCAGCATAAATGTATATACACACATACACATGCTATGTTGTTTCTTGTGATTCTTGTGAATGAGTTTCATATTTTCTCTCTGTATTGGCATGTATGAGCATTCATAGAAACTTTCTATATTCCTGCATAGGTACTTCAGCTGTGAGTACTCACTCATTCGATATTTACATACCTACAGGTACCCTCATTCTCTGCTGGATTCCTGCATGTGAGTCCTGATATACTCCTTGTTTACATCGATAGGAGTCTTCATATATTCTATCATGGAGAGAAAAGCAGTGGAATCCTTCTTAAAATATAGAGAGCATTTAGGAGACCTAATATATGAGAGTAGGGAGATAATGTATAGACAAGTATATATGTAGATTTAAATAAATGTATAGAGAAAATAGGGGTACTCAGACACGAACTAAGAGTGAAAATGTGAGTACTCATAGGTCTGAATAGAAAAAATGATTGACATTCTTTCTGAGGGAGAGAATGCTTAAGTCATATAAATGAAATTCTAGGAAGAATGAGTTGCTTTCTGTACATAAGAATGAAGAGACTCAAACTGAGTAGCTACATGTAGGAATATGTTCTCTATCTTCATATATACGAGTTGCCTTAGATGATCCGCATGTTTATATATATATATATATATATATATATATATATATATATATATATATATATACATATATATTATACATTATATATACATATATATATTTACTAAGCATGAAGTTGTGATATATGAGAGACACTCTAATACTATAAAGATAGAGAATATGTATAATGTATAATATACTTATGAACCATACAAGTTCTTTCCTATATGTAGGGCGATATAATCTTTTGTGTGTGTGTGTGTGTGCGTCGCCGCGTGTACGTGTATGTGTACATGACATCTGCACAAACAGCGGGGGGTCTCTGGGCATCCACCAGTCCTGGTCCCCGGGGTCCTCTCCCTCTGTGCACATCATGGGCAACGACCACAGTCAGGGAACGCCTCAGGCAGCTGGAGCCACAGGTAGCAGATGGGAGGTGTGGGGGAAGGAGAAATGAGTCCTAGAGGACGTGGGTGGGGGGGAGCGGAAGGGGATGATGACCGTAAGGAGACAAGTGAGTGGAATGCCTGACTGGGCTTAGTGGAGGCGCGGTGACGGGAGGGGCTCTCCTGCCTTGCCAAGGTTGACGCGGAAGTCATTGTGCATCGGTGCTAGGCCCTCAGGGGAGTTGGGCTAGGGAGTCCACCTTGTCCAGACTCTAGTTGGCATTGCTGGTGACTCCCTGGAGAAGCCCTAGGTCCAGGAGAGGATATTTGAGAAGCAAGAGATGCCAGGAGACCCGCCCAAACCCCACCTGAGGCTCAGGTGCCTGAGAACGGGAGCCAAGAAGCCAGGAAATGTAAGCCCCAGATTTCAAGACTTCTGTCCATGGAAGGGAAATGCCCCCAACTGCTTACTACGTGACCTTGTTCGCCCACCACTCTGGCCTCGGAGGTCTGATGGTCCCTGTGAGATAGAGGTGTGGGGGGTGGGCGTGGGGGGCTGTGGTTCAGGGGGCAGGACTCGGAAGAGCCATGGGTTTTCTTCCAATCCTTAGGATTGAAAGAAAGGAAGACTAAGGGCAGAACTTGCTGGTTAGGGGCTGGCCCAAGGGGAGCACTTGACTAGCAGGGCTTTCTCATCTGGGCGGGGGGAGATCATTTACCAGCATTGTGGAGAGAGTTGAAGGGATGTAGGGATAGAGTCTGAAAGTGACCCTAGGTTTGTATAGGGGGGACCAATTCCAGTGCATTAGCAATGATTGCACAGGTAGTGGGACAGAAGTTAGGAAACACAAACAGACAGACATAGAGAAACACACACACTTTCACATTGATACACACAGTTACACTCACAGTCTGGTGCAATCAGTTACATCCATGAAACAAAAAATACTTACTCCACATCAATTAGTTATCATGGTAAGGAAATGTAACAGGGTCTGCAGAGTGCCTTCAGAAACATGTCATTGATTTGGGAAGTGGAGAGGTTGGGCAGAGAAAAGCAAAACAGGCTGAGAAGCTCAACTCCTATGAAAATCTCAAGTATAAAGATCGTGGAATATTTGGACATATCTCCTCACAGATTAGCATTCCTATCTTCCATGTACATTTTGACATGTATGAGTACTCTTGTTCCCTTTATGTATAAATATCTTTTCATATTGTTTTGGTGTTCATATTTTAGTATGCATATATCCTGTATAAATGAATCAATATGTAAAGGTTCCTCCCTATACTCTAGATAGTTTTCCATATGTACACACAGAAACACATATACATATATGAGCATGTATTCACTGCATGTAAATATACTATATTGTCTTTTGTGACTCATGTAAAATTATTCTTATATTCTGTCTATTGGCATATACTCACATTCACAAAATCTTTCTATATCCCTGTATGAGTACTTCATTTGTGAGTACTCATTCACTCCCATATTTCTCTACTTACAGGTGTCTTTAACTGCTATTTTCCTTCATATGAATACTGATCTATTCGGAGTGTAAATAGAGAAGAATTTTGATATATTCTTTCAAAAGGAAAGGAGCAGGAGAAAAATTTTGGACTAATAGAGAGGATAAAGGAGAATTAACATATATGAATAGAGAAAGAGAATGTACATATGTTTATATATCCATGTATATATAAATGAATAGTGAAAACATAGGTACTCAGATATGAATACAGAGTGAATATGTGAGAACTCATTAGTATAGAAAAGAGAGTGATGACTAATGATACTGAGGAGATAAAATATGTGTCCCATAAAGGAATTATATGTTGCCGAGCTTCCTTACTCTGTGGTGTAAAGGCCACAGAAATTTTCTCCCTTCCCTCTGGATTCAGTCTTAATCTTGAGTCAAACAGAATACCCTTCCCCTTCCTCCCTCTCCTTGATAGCCTGTTCGAAACATACAATGATGGATAAACTGCAATCTCAGAGGTTGGACGAGATGACCCCTAACACCCTTGGGAATTTTTATCCATGAAGAAATCCACTCCACCATGTCTCAGACAAGTGGTCGTTCATTTGAAGGCCAATTTTAGAAGGAAATCTAATTCCCGTTTGAATTTCTTTGCTTTGTACCTTCAGGTTGATCATGAAAAGTCATGGCTATTAAGGAGTATAAAAGAGTTGCAGACCCAGCTTAATAATATGAAGGATGCACTGTCTGAACAGCAAATTCAAAATAACTACCTTCTTGAGGAAATCCAGACTCTGAACAAACGGTGTGGCACTAAAGAAGGGGGTTTGCTCTTTGGAAAGGATGGAGAGAAGAATGGTGGCAGTGAACTCCGTAGCCTGGAACATAAGTGTACGGTGTCAAACTGTTTCCAAGTAGTGAGGCTGAAGACAGAACTTCAGGAGCTCCATCAGAAATACCAGGATTTTGAAGCCATGTACGAACAGGAAACGGAGGCCTGGCAAGAGGAGTCTCAAGACCTGGCAGAGCACATAAGATTTTGGGTTTTCTCAGGTAAGCAGAAGCAAGAGATCATCACTAACTTAGAGAACGAGCTTCAGGCTTCGAGGAAACGGTCATCAGAATTTCAGAGCCAACTGAGCCTCGCCCAGGAGGAGCTGCAGGTGATTACTGAAGATCTGGCCAGCATGTATGACCAGGTGTGTGCCTGCAACAACCTGTTACCTGATAGTGGTCTGTTGGAGGGCTATAAAGATGGCCAAGAGACCCCTGTCCATACCTGCAAAAGGCATGCCAATGATGTCTTGGCCAACACAAGTATGTGCAGAAGCCAGTCTGATGATCTCTTTGTGAAAGCCTTGTTTAGCCCTGAGGCAAGCACCGTGGAAAGTGGCAACAGCAACCAGGCCGTTTGTGATTCTCCTTGTGAGTCTGATGGAGAAGAGGAAGACAAGGAATCTGAGAGTCTTTCCAACCAAATCTGCATCATTGGAAATCAAGTGAAGCAACTCCAGAGAGCCCTGGAGATCTCACTGGGCAACAAGTCCCTCGAAACCATGTCAACAGAGTTGAAGGACAAAAATGCTCTTGTTGACGAAATAATGGAACTGAAGTCTTTCTTGGACACTCAAAGAGAACAGATAGTAACTCTCAGGATTGTCTTGAAGACCAACGAGCAGGTAAGCTATTGGCAATAATCCTGGGCACTTTGGACACTCCACAGGCATGTGGGTCACATTTGCCTCTGGAGCAGAGGCAGAAAGAGACACGCTATGAAATTTTAAGGACTCAAAGATGACATGTTGTCAGGTTGGGTAAAGCAGGCATCCAAAAGAACTTTTTTTCTTTTTCTTTCGGAAGTTCACATCATTCACCATGTTAACTTGGAAAGATAGAAGGAATAGTTGATTTTTTTCCTATTTCTACCACTTTAAGGTGTTGTCACACCAACAAAGTACAAAATCCCTTGCCCATGCCTATGAGCAAGTTATTACTTGTCATCCGCAAGGTCCATAGTGACGGGAATTTAGCGATCTTGTGGACTAGGCCCCAGGGTAGGTTCATCTTAGAGTTTTGATTAACACTAAGAACTATAGTTCTGCCCTCCACATCTTGACTTTTCCCATTGCTGTTTTGCTATGCCAAGAGTGGGCATAAGAAATTTAATGGGAATTTGGGAGTAGTTTTGTGGAATCCACAGAGGACACTGAAAAGCTTTAGAGCCGCCAAAATGCATAAAATGTATATAGAATATTAAAGAGCGTCAACATATTTTAATGAATTTTAAGGTAATGATTCAGACTTTTCTTCTGGCACAGAGGGAAGATCAAAAATTTTTATGTGGATTTTTCAAGATCTCAGGGCATCACACTCCTAACCCCCTTGATATGAGATAACTGTAGTGGGTTAAGAGTCAGTAGCTAACATCATGTAAAGTATGTTGAGATGTTGGTTCACTTGGTTGGTAAAACCAAGTCAGTAAGCATTTATTAAGAATTCACCTTGTGCCAGGCCCTGTGCTAAGGTGCAGGGGTACAAAAATAAAATCCAGCTTAAAAAACAAAACCAAAATATGATCATTGCCCTCCTGGTACTCACATACTGGTGCAATAGCCAACACATGAGCAACCATGTCCGTGCAAGATAGACAAAGGGTAAATTGGACTATCGGAGGGAAAGTACTAGTATTGAGGAGGGAGGGGGAGCACATTGAACCTCTGGAGGAGGTTTGGGAAAATTCTGCATTGCAGCTTGCCAGTAGGCCCATATTCTTTTTTTTCTCCTCTAGGCTGCTGAAGGTGCCCTTTCCAATACGAAACGCAAATATGAAGATGAGAAGCTTGTGGCAGCAGAAATCATGAGTAAATTAAGGCATAAGCTGAAAGTTCTGGAAGAACGTACTGCGGAATTATCCTCCCTTCGGGCAGTGTTTGTCAGCAGGCAAGTTTCAGTTCTGCCTCTTCTAAAGTTTCCAAAACTCCCCCAACACTCTGGTGTGAGTGGACAACCATTTCCTGGTTGTGAGGAAACAGAGAGCTTGGGCCAAGGGAGAGAATTCCAGTCGTCGGCTGCCCTAATGTGGGCACCTGCCCCAAAACTAATCTATGCACATTTGATTGTGTGTGTGACAAAGGGAGGAAGGAGAGACCTTGTACCTTTTCTTCCCAGAGAAGGCAATGCACACGTAGAACTGTTCCTGCTCTTATTATCTCTACTTCCCATCACTAGTCTCAACTCGAGACACTGTGTGAAAGAACGACCAAGTGGGAGTTTGGTTCTGACTTTGGGAGTCACATCCTGCGTGATAGTGGACAGATCAATTGGCTTAGTTCCCTTTTTCTTTCTTAACTGTCCTGTCCTCTTAGCACAGTGTGCTACATGGTGGCTTCCTTGTAAGCTACCTTCAACAGGAGATGTATTCTTATGAAGACGCAATGCTAAAGCATTAAGAGAATGTCAAGGGAATGACACAGGTAACCATGGTGTTTGACCGTGCCTAGGAGCTTTCTCACAAAGAAGATTATGTTTGACTGGGCTTCCTCATGCAGCAGGGTTTTTTTTTTCAGTCAGAAGGACATAGGAAAGACCAGCGTATCTAGGGTTTAGTCAGGTTTGCACCATGGTTCATGTTTACAAGATTTGGGATCTAAGATGAGTCACATCCTTTTGTGAGGTTTCCTTCATTTGAAAAATTAACATAACAATCCTTGATTATCCAACTTAGTGCTTTAAGAAAAGAGCTTTGTAAACTTTCGAACATCATGGAGAAAGGCACTGTTATTAATTTATTTACTGAGTGAAAGTTTTCCTTAAGAGGGCAGTCTCCAGTTTTTTGATGGAGGGACTGATCCCCTCCTACACTGAGGCAGTAAGGAGTGAAGAACTGTGTTCTTTACAAGGACAAGGAAACAACATGGCAGCTGCTCACTTATGAGTGATCCAGTTGTTCCTTGAATATAAATGGGTTGAATGGGATTGCCTGCTTGGGGCCCCATACCTGATGGGAGATAGAAATGTTCAGGTGAAGTGATTGGTGGGAGGTGCTGAACTGCCTTTCTGTTCTTCTTTTGCAGATGTGACGAATATGTTCTGCAGCTTGGTGAAATACAGCAACAGCTTGCTGCTACAGAAGATGAGAAGAAGACCTTGAAGTCTTTGCTGAGCCTAGCAATTCAGCAGAAACGGGCATTGACCCAGTGCTTGGAGATACTGGAATCACTGTTCACTGTGCCACTGAACAGCCAGGTACAGCTTGTTTCCAACCCTAAAGGGAGACTGTTCAAAAGTAACTGGGAATGACATGTTTGCTCAAGTATGGAGCTAGGAGGGGTGGGAGTGGGGTGCATCCACACAGTGAAGATTGTGACTGAGGGTAGCTGGCCAACTTTTCAATGACTATATTTATCCCCATATCTCTACCCTGGATGAGATTTTGCTCATAAGTGTGTTTTCAATCCTTGACTCAAGAACTCGTTCCTGATCAGGCTGATGGTGTGTGCCTACTTCCCCACTCCATAGTTCTTTAGTAATCTTACTTCACAACATAATTGACTTTTCAACATCTTTCTAAGTTGACTGCTGAATCATGTATTCTTGCTTGGAAAGTATCTTTAGTGTGACATAAACTTGTCCTAATATATCGCTGCACTAGCCATAGAATAATGTGGCAGTGAGACTTCCCTCTCATTTCTCAAAATAAGTTTAGAATTTTATATGATGGGATGTTGAAAATATTCCATCACAGCTGCTTGCCTAATTTTCATTGCTATGTTTTTATGTTGCTTTGCTTCTCAATCTCCACCAGCAGTAAATGAATAGCATAAAGAAAGAAGACTCCCTTCCTCGTGTTTTCAGGAGAGGGGAACATCATCTTTGAGAAGCAAACAGATCTGCACAGGACTGCCATTAACATTGAGATCATCCAAGTTATCAGCTTTAAATGCTTGTTGAACGTGTTATTTCAGTTACAGGAAGAACATGTTTAATTGTTTTGAAAACCTAGGCCATTTCAAAATGATGCTTGAGATCCTGTTGTGTGTAAGAGCTACATTCCACTGATGTATCAGTGTGGTTGTGGTTTGTTTTGAGTACTATTGTCCTGTGATTCCTTTGTAAAGAGTACCCATTCCCCTGTTCATGTGTGCACCTGTCCCTTCAGAAATGTTAAAAAAAATACTGAAACTTGATGTTGCTCCTCTCCTATGCCTAATTCCTGTTGTCTTTCAAGTCCATTTGAAGCACGGCACAAAACCTTGCATGTCTTCATGTTTACAGGTTAGTTTCCATATCATTGTACACTTACTTGGTGGTGTTTGTACTGTGATAGAAATTGTCTGTACAAGTAGTTTTTATCTGTGTACTATTATAAACCTTAAGAATTTTATTTGTGCAAATCCTAAATGGAATTTAGTATTGTTGTAGGGGGTTTTAGGCAAAGAGCTTTGTCCTCCAAGGCCCCTGAATATGGGACAAGTATTTGGGATGCTTGGTAATACTGGAACTTTCTTAGATTCTTGAGTATAGAGGGATATTTTTGGAAAAGCAAGGTTCCAAATGCATGACTCTGTGGGTGAAAACCATCTGAAGCGCAAAGAGAGTAGACTGTTAAATTCAAGGATTAGTCAAGTAACCCTAGTAAGGGGCTGCTTTATGCAGTTTCAGAATTGTACAGTTTTTGTGGAAAGTTGTCTGGGTTTTTTTCCTTCTCCAACCAAGTACCTTTAAATTTGGGAATTAACCACCCACAGTCCTTTATGGGATTCTGTAGACTCTGCCTGTGTCTTCTCTTGGGGAATAAAAGTTAAATGGTGGGACCCTGAGTTGTTGCAGATGTTGTCATTTTGGGAACCCATTTTTTAAGCATCTTTAATAATAGGAAACCATTTCCTCTTGCTTTTCCTTCTTAAACCGCATGTTGCGTATGGAGTAATCATCTGAAGAGAGTTGGTGACTTGAAGGGTGAGTGGTGCTATCAACCACACACCCCCAAATGCTTAGTATCAGTTTGTGAACCTTTGACTATTTTCAGTACCAGAATGTAGCTGGCTACAAGGGGTATGGAAAGCTCTCTCTAACTAGATCTGCTCGACAAGAGATAAGAGAATCATTTAAATGGAATGAAAGCATATATGGATATATTTTAATGGAGATATTAAAATATCTATTGTACTTTGTGTATATAGTAATGTTCTCTAAATCCTCTGTAAATACAAGGCATTTTGAAGTCTTTGGTGTGAAGTATTAAACTCATAAATAAATTGTGCTGGTTGTCTGCATTTCCGGTTTTCTGAGCTTGATGTCTTTCTATTTAAGACTCCTGACGCGTTACATACAAGTCACATTTTCGTACAGCAAACAGTAGGAGCAAAAAGTAAGAAGACCAAGGGGCCTCATATTGAGGATATCCCTATCCAGCCTAAGTGGGAAATGCAAGCAGCTTTTTCGTTGGCAATGAATGCTGATTTCACCTGGGGCTTATATACAGAGCCACCTGAGCCTGGTGGAATGAGACAAGATGCCTTCATCTTCCCCTAGTCACTACTATAGAGTACTGTCCAGGATGGTATCCTGATTGGTTCGTTGTCTTTTCAATTTGTTTTACAAAAGACCAGGTCTTGCTGACTACCTTTCCCATCCCGGGACCACAGGGCTTTTTGAACACCACGCAAAGCCCTCCCTGTCTGTCTCTCTTCATTTTCAAAGAAGACCATGACATCAGAGAAATGGTGACATGACTTGCACTTGACTTTCTTTTGAGTGAGAGAGGGCTGTGCCCGGTCCCCAGCCTCTCTCCCCCTCATGAGTCATCTGGATCCAGTGACCAGATATTTATCAGGATGACTAGAGAAGGTCCTGCATGCACTAGGAGAACTTGACCTATTCAGGTATTCACTTACCCCCTTCCTTTTCCTCTGCAATGGAAGGCAAATTTGGATGACCAGAGGACACCCACGTAACTTGGGGTTTATGGGCCAAATTCCTTCTTTCCTTCCTTCCTTCCTTCCTTCCTTCCTTCCTTCCTTCCTTCCTTCCTTCCTTCCTTCCTTTCTTCCTTCCTTTCTTCCTTTTTTCCTTCCTTCTTTCCCTTTGCCAAAACCTTAAACCGACAGCACGTTGAAGCCCACACCTTGTACAACAATAGCTCCTTACCCAAACTCTACTTAATGCCTCTTCTGGGAACCCTCCTGGCTTCAGAGTGATTATCAATAGAAACTATTGCTCTTTCCTTCCCAGCTGGATTTACTTACTTTTTTCTTTTGGCCATTAAAAAGGCCATTCCCTGAATGGGCATTATGTCGCTCTGACGGTGAGTACCCTAGAAGGCACTATCATAACATTAGGAAAACAGCATAAGTCATCATATCCAAAAGAAAACATCCAAAGGCACACAATCTCAATAGGTACTGGCAAAATCTTTGAAAAAGCATATTTTTATGCCAAAAGCCCTGGAAAGTATGGTCACAGAAAGATTTTGACAATTAACAAGCATCTATCTGCAACCCAAAGCAATCATCATATACAATGGGATACACTAGAATCTTTTTCAATAAATACAGAGAGAAGCAAAGATGCTCACTCTCCCCACTATTGTTTCATGTAATTCTGGAAATGCTTGCAGAAGGAATAAAATGAGGAAGGAATTAAAGTGATAAACACAGGTGAAGAGAAGATAAAAGTTTACCTCCTTGGAAAAACCCAGGGAATCTTGAACGATACTAATGGAGACAACCACTTCCGCAAAATTGTAGGCTACAAAAGAGATCCTTATAAACAAATAGTCTTCATATATAATAATAACAAAAGACAACAAACAGTAATGGAAATGGAGATTCCATTTCAAATCACTACAAAAAGCATAAAATATCTGAGGATCTGTTTCCCAAAGAACACAAAAATCTTGTATAGATTCAATTACAAAGCAATCCTTAAAGGAACAAAGCGCAACCCCAAGAGCTGAAAAAATATTCAGTGTCCATGAGTAAACTGTGCCAACACAATACAAATAACTATACCCCTCCAAATTAGTTTCCACTTTTAATGTTATGTCATTCAAATTACCAAGATGATACTTTACAAAGTTCCCTAAAATAATATTTGGAAAAAAAATCAGAGATCTAGAATATCAAAGGAAATGATAAAAAGAAATACGGATGAAAGGGGAATAGCACTTCCAGACCTCAGACTATTTTGTAAAACATCAGTCATCAAAACCATCTGGGATTGGTAAAATAGCAGAATAGATTGATGGGATAGAGTACACAAGGGAGATTCAAACACAATAGAACTCAATAGCCCAGCATTTGAAAAAGTGGAAAATATAGGCTGCCTAGAGAAAAACTCCCTATTGAACAAATGCTTCTGAGAAAACTAGACATCAGTTTGGCAGAAATTAGGCTTAGGATAATACCCTACCCCACTCACTGCAATATGTTCTACATGCATACATGACCTTAATATAACATATATGATAAAAAAATTAGAAGACAAACAGGTCATGCACCTCTCACAGCTATAGGTAAGAGATATATTCTTAATCACACAAGGGATAGAAACTCTTACAAAAGATGAACTAGATAACTGATTGCTTGAAACTGAAAATCTTCTGCATGGACAACATTAATGAATCTAGGATAGGAAGACAAGGAACTGAAAAGGAAAAAAACCTATGAATTCTTTCTGATATACAATCAAGTTGCATAAACAATTAATACAAGACTAATAGGCATTCTCCAGGAGCTAAATTGTCAAAACAGGAAAAAACGGTTCTCAAAAGAACTGCAGTATATTCACAATCACGTGAAAAATGCTCTAAATTATTGATATAATGTAGAACTCTGAGATTTTAGCTCACAACTTGCAAATTGGCAAAAATTGGCAACAGTCAACACTAGAGAAGTTGTGGGAAAGGACACACAAAGACATTTTTGGTGGAGCTATGAAATCTTACAACCGTTTTGAAAAGCAAGATGGAAGCATGCAAATAAAGTGGTTAAAATGCCTATTCCTTTGAACTGGAGACTCCATTACAGGGCTTATACCCCAAGGAAGCCATTGATAAGAAAAAAGTCCTCATTTGTGAGAAATATTTATAGCAGCGCTTTTTGTAATACCTAAAACTTGGATGATCCAAAAGTACATGCCCATCAATGGCAGAATGGCCAAACACATTGTTCATGAATGCGATGAATTGCTGCTGTGTGGTCAACACTACCAAAATTATGTATGCGATGAATACAGAGAAGGATGGAAAAATCTACATAAACTGAGGCAGAGTGAAGGAAACTATCTATGCCAGGAGAAAAAAATGTAAACAGCAACACAACAGAAAATCAAAAGTAAAGAAAGCAAAATGATTAAGATCAATCAGGATTTGAGTGAAAGGATATGAGAAGACACCTCTCCCCCCAACATCCAAGGAGAGCGTCAGGAAAAGGAAGGCCTATGTGGGCAGGAAAGGCTTCTGCTAGTCCTCAAGGAGTATCTCCCAAGAGCAATTATCTCCCCAAATAACTAGTATTAGCCACTGCTCTAACTAGTATTAGCCACTGCTCTACGTCCCTCTTTAAACTATGTATCAATTTGTGGGGGAAATAAGGTTGGACAGAACCTCTTAGGGAACCTCTTTTTCCCTCTTAGGGAAAAAAATATTCTGTGTTCCAATCATTTAGTCCATTTCAGTTTCCTACCCTCTCCATGATTTTTCTCCTTGGCCATTCTATCCCAGGTTTCTCATGTTCCTTTCCTGTCTCAACTTTCTGGGTACCAGGTGCCCCCAGCAGCTCATACATCCCTTCTCCTAGGCCAATACACTCATGGAGACAACACTCTTGGAGTACTTAGGAGGAAGCCCTCTTCTTTCCAGGCTGGATTGAGATCTTCCTTCTTAAATTTTCCGTAGTCAATTCCTGTTTTCCTGCCACTTCTTCCCATTCACTTGCAGTCTTTTGTGTTATCTAGAGGCTTTAGAAAGCATCATCACTTCTTTGTGGAGTCATCATCTTGATAAAGACACATCATCCATTTCCTTCTGCCCCTGCTTCCCCTCACCCCATCTATGCATACTCTCACTCTGAAATTCCTTGTCACAAAATATATTGATTTACTTGTTGGAAGGAGCGGCTGTGGGCTTTAGCCTATGGTGCTGTAGTTTTGGTACTCTACCTGAATTTCTGTTTCTTGAAACTCTGTTTACACCTATATTCCCTTACGGACTTTTAAAAACTTATTAAAAACTTTAAAGTTCACTTTTGTGAGTTCCAAAATCTTTCTCTTCCTCCTGTACCTCCCTCACCAAAGAGGCTAACAATATGGTATACATTATAGGTGACATGTCATGCAAAACATGTCTATTAGTCACGTTGAAAAAAAGCAAGAAAATAAAGTTAAGGAGAAGGGGCTTCATTCTGTACTCAGAGACAATCAGTTCTCTCTCTCTCTGAGAAGTGGAAAGAACTTTTCATCATGTTCTCCTGCTCCTTGTACACAGCAGCAGCAACATTGTGTGATGCTCAACTATGACAGACTTAGCTCTTCTCAGCAATGCAATGATCCAAGACAAATTCCCAAAGACTCCTGATGGGAAATGCTAACCACATCCAGAGAAAGAACTATGGAGCCTTTATGCCGATCAAAGCATACTATTTTCACTTTCTCTTTCTTCCTTTCATATGGTTTTCCCCTTTTGTTCTGATTCTTCTTTCACAACATAACTATTGCGGAAATACGTTTAATATGATTGTACGTGTATAACCTATATCAAATTGTTTGCTGTCTTGGGGAAGAGGTAGAGACAGAAGGGAAGGAGAAAAACTTGGAACTCAAAATCTTACAAACATTTACCTTGAAAGCTATCTTTCCACGTAATTAGAAAAAAATACTATTAAGTGAAACAAAAATTTGAAATCTGAGCGTGACAAAGAAAAAACCCAAAGTTGTCTTGGTTCTACTCAATTCATTTTGCATCAGTTCACGTAGGTCTTCCCAGGTTTCTCTGAAACCATCCCGCTCATCATTTCTTACAGCAAAATAGTATTCCATCACAATTATACAACACAACTCATTCAGCCATTTGCCTATTGACAGTCATTTCTTCAATTTCCAATTCTTTGTCACTACAGAAGGAGCTGTTATAAATATTTTTGTACATGTGTGTCCTTTTCCTTTATCTCTGATTTTTTTGGGGGTACAGACCTAATAGTGGTATTTCTGGATGAAAGGGTATGCAGAATTTTAGCCCTTTGAGCATAGTTCCACTATTGTTCTCCAGAATGGCTGGACCACTTCACATCTCCATCAAAAGTGCATTAGTGTACCTATTTTCCCACATCCCTTATCTCATTGGACATTTTTCTTGGTCATCACGTGGTTAACAGTCAATCTGACAGGTGTGAGGTAGTACCGCAAAGTTCTTTTAATTTGCTTTTTTCTAGTCGGTAGTGATTTGGAGCATTTTTTTCATATGATTATAGGTAACTGATTTCGTCTTCTAAAAACTGCCTTTTCATTGTATCCTTTGATCACTTATCAATCTCATTTTTATAAACTTGATTCAGTTCCTTACATATTTCAGAATGAGGACTTTATCAGAGAAACTTACTGTAACTTGCCCCCACCTCCAGTTTCTAGCTTTCCTTCTATTTCTGGTGCGTTCGTTTTGTTTGTGTAAAACTTATTTAATTTCAGTGATGAAACTTTTTCCATTTTACTTTAAATCCTCTCTAACTCAATGTCTTACTTAAGAGTCATAGACGCTTACCTTATTCACAGAGCTGAGAGATAAAATTTTCCATCCTCCCCTAATTTATTTATATCACCCTTTACATCTAAATCAATTATCCATTTTGACTTTATCTTAGTACATGGTGTGAGATGTAGGTCTATGCCTAGTTTTTCCCAGAGGGCTTTCCGATTTTTCCAATAATTCTTGTCAAATGCTGAGTTTCTACATTCAAGTTTAGAACTTCGGGTGTATCAAACACTCATTACTGTGGTCATTTACTACTAAGTATTGTGTATCTAATCTATTCCACAGATACACCACGCTGTGCTTTGATGATTACTGCTTAGTAATATAGTTTGAAACTACTATTAAGTAGTAATACAATTTGAAACTCAACTACTGCTGAGTTACTTTTCTTCATGTATTTTTTCATTTGATTAATTCCCTTGATATTCTTAATCTTTTGTTTGTCCAGATTAATTTTGCTCTCATTTTTTCTAGATCTGTCTTTATTTGTGTAAAAATTGTTTTGTCATTGTGTCTGTATAGTTCCTGGGTTTGTCTTGGGAGGTAGAATCCCAAGTATTTTATTTTGTCTAAAGTTATTTTCATTGGAATTTCAAGTTTTTCGTTGTATGCCCAGTTCATTGATCTGCTTTTTCTATTTTATTCATGTAAGTGTTTAGAGATATACAATTTTCCCTAAGTATTCCTTTGGCCTCATCTCATAAATTCTGGTATCTTTTCTCACACTTGCCATTGACTTTAATGAAATAACTGATTGTTTTTCTGATTTCTTCTTTAATCCACTCATTCTTTAGGATGAGATAATTTAATCTCCAATCAGTTTTTAGTCTATGTCTCTATAGCCTTTTATTGAATTTAATTTTCACTGGATTATAATCTTCAAAAAATGGATTTAATATTTCTGTTTTTTCAGCACTTCGTTTTGTGGTTTTTATGCCCTAATACATTGTCAATTGTTGTGCGGGTGCTATGTGCAGCTGAGAGAAAGAAAAAGGCATATTCTTTTCTATTCCCATTCAGTTTTCTTCACAGGTCTATCAAAACTTGGCGTGAAGAGCCAGTTCCATGAATACCTCCTGTCCAGTCAGGGATGATGCACAATACACAATGTTTATTGTAAACGTCTGTGTAATTGCCTAGAGTCAGGTACGGTGGGAGCCATGGGAACTGTCGATGCTTACACGGGATTGTAACTCCCATTGGGCAGAGTTAGGTGGGGTCCCTGATCTCACTAGTGAGTCTTTCTCAGTGACCAAGCTGGCTTGTGTCCTCTGGGTAAGGCTGGCTGCCCAGTGGACAAAATCATGGACTTTTTTTATGTGTTTTGCAGGGGTGTAGCTGTGTGTAATGGGAGAGCTTGGAAGCATATCTTGGGTTCACACGCACAGTGTGAGAGTTCAGACAGTGCCTTGGTGCCACCTAAGACTATCTTCATGAGACTCATGCCTAAAGAGTGTAACCAGTGGGTGTGCTAAACATTAATTTTAGTGTCAGAAATAATCTATTAGTTCCTTAGCAGAATATCATCCTCCTAAATGGGGAATGAGTTAGTGAAAATTTTTGCTTGAAGAAATTTTTAAAAACAATTTTAGATAATTATACATGCTAAAATATTTGGTTTGGGAATTTTCTAATTTTTCAGTTGTTATTTGAATTTATCAACCTAAACATGTAAATTCTCTGGTCTCAACTTATATGCTTCTTTACATTAAAGGAGTGATTTTGCTATGTTATTTTGCCCGGAACTGGGGAACACTAATTGCCTTGCAGTTACATCCGCACATGATATCGGGACTTTGGGAATTTCTTCACGCCTGACTGTGAACTTTGGAGGGGATCATAGGTTTCACATTTCCCCCTCAGGCAAGAGGATTATATGCCTCAGTGCCTGGCCCTTGCTAGACTTGAATTTTGATAGGAGTCATCTAACAAACCAGACACTTCCCTTAAGGGGTGATGTACCAAATGGAAGAGAGGAGGTGATGGAGGTGGTTGTGCACTATTGAATGCATTGACAGGAGCCACTGGGGACAGTACCCTATGGCAGATAGGATAATTACAGAGGATTATGGTGCAATCCCTTTCTCAGTAATCCATTCCCTATTGTCCATTTTATCAGTCCATCATATCTTAGGCTCATCTCTTATAGCTGGCTGGTTTCTGAAAGACTTCCTGATGTAGCCCTCTGGAGACATCTGAGAAACCAATCGACTCCTCTGGAGATTTCTTCTTTTAGGCATGTTGGAATGGATGGGGCTTCAGAGCAGCACCTTCTGCAGTTCAGGTCACTTGCAGAGATCCCCTTTTCTCTCAAAATATCTGACAGAATACATCTTAATATAATTTAGCACAGTCCTTTCAAGTTTTCTTTTTCAAAAACCAAGTCAGGTAGTGAGAGTGAATTCAAACCATGTAACTCTAAAAAGAATATCACGAGACCAGAGAATTTACATTTTTCAGTTAACAAATTCAAACAATCACTGAAAAGTTAGAAAATTCTCAACCCAAAATTATTTCTATATACAATTGTCTAATCTTGTTCTTAAAACTTTCTTCAAGCAAAAATTTTCACCAACTCATTTCCCTCTTAGGAGGATGATATACTGCTAACAGATTATTTCTAATACTCAAGTTAATTAATCAAAAACTGCCAAATTTCTTTGAGCAAAATCTTCTGGGATCAGTTTCAAAACAGTGAATATCAAGTAAGTTGTTTATAACAAAGCACCTTTGCACTTCAAGTCATGCTCAATACACAGATGGTGACTGCAAAGTAAACCCAAATAAAATTGACCTTTCAAACTATTTCATAAATTACTCTCCACTAAGGAAAATGATTGTTCTAAAATTCTTCAAATCATAACTAAAAATCTGCCTAAGTTGGGCTTAATGATTAATGGAATAACAGTTAAGTCCCATAAACTATTGGGACATTGTCTGATTGTTCCTGTAACATTCTGAGATATTTCAGGGCAGATAACAAGGCCAAACAGTCATTTATTCAGAAGTTTAGGATGTGGAAATGACCTTCTGTGGAGTAACCAATCTTGAATACTTACTTTCACCAGACTTTACACAGTTTGGTGGTGCCCCAGAGGCTCATCAAGGTACTTTATCAAACAACCAAATCATAAGGGAGAAATGAAAGAAATGAAGAAAGACTAGCAGATTGTCTGGCCTGATGGGTTGGTTCTCAAAGAGGCTGTGTTCTTGAGGACAAAGAACAGAATTAGACAGGAGTGGTGAAATAACAAGAGTTTGAGATCAGATAGGGGAATTTCTGAGGTCATAAACATGGAAGTAGAATATTTGTAGGTGGTAGCAAGATCGAGGGTATGACTATCTGTGTGTAGCTGTGATGATTTGGAATAGTTCTGGGAACTTAGCAAATCAAGCAATTTGGAAGTTAGGGTATTTGAGGGAGCCTTATTGTGTGTATTGAAGTCCCCTAGGACAAAGGCTGAAGATGGGTAGGTGAGAAAGACTGTAAGTCATGGACTGAACCCATTAGGGAAGTGAGGGGAAAGGACAACAACCACTAGAATCTTGATAAGGTGCTAAGTATGAATGAAATGAACCTCAAAGCAGGAGAGGGTTTTGAACTTCCACCATGACAGTGTCAGTCAGTGTGAGAGAAAGGGTGACCACTGTGTCATCAAGAGGAAGTCAGATGGAGGGAATGAGAAAGAAAAAGTTTTAATATGAAAACAAGTTTGTTACCTATGGAGCAGGCCTTCCACAAACCATAGCAGAAGAAATGGGTAGCTTCAGAGGGAGGACTTTGGAGGGTTGAATTGAGAGATAGGGGAATAAGAAATCAGTCAGTGGGGGACAGAATGAGGTCTGAACAGGGGAAGATGGGAGCTTCAGAATCATTGGGATGCAGAGGACATGAGGGAGTGAGTATGTTTTTACAATTGAAGAATGAGTTCAGGTAGGTTATCATAATTGATAAGGATTTGGTTTTGAGGCAGAGCTGTCCCAGAGTTTCAGGCAGCTGAGTGTGACTGGAAGAGGGGAATCTTGGGGTTGGGGCGGGGAGCAACTGCTATGGAGTTGTAGGAGGCCCCTGAGAGGTTTCCCTGAGCACAATGCAATGGAGGGGCCTAATAAGTTCCCCTTCAAACTTATGAAGCCAATCCTTGGAACTCCACTGTAAGACATTACATTTATTTCTAACGTAGAGTGTGCCCTTCCCCTCCCCTCATCCACCCTAATGCCCCCTGAGCATGCTTAGTTACCATTTCTGCTGATGACACTTGGTCATGGGACCAAATTCTGACTGTGTTTAACATCTCTTCTGAGAGTCTGTTGACTGAGAGTCCTAGGTGCGTGCCTAGACATTGTATTTTTTCTACATTGACATTGTGGTTGGGGTGGGGCAGTCTACAACTCCTTACACATGAGCAGATACATCACCTTGTGATATCATTGGTCTTCCAAATGAAAGCCAGAGAGCATGCATCATGGATTCATGACTTGTACTGGAGCCCCTCAATCTCTTTGTCTATTGTGTATTTCCTTTCTTTAGCATTGATCTTGTGATCACTATTATGGGGGAATAAAGAAAACCAAGGAGTTGCATCTAGACAACAATTTATTTAGCAATGCAAACCAGGTCTAAGGCTCTCAGTAGCCAATGATCCAGAACCTTGGTTTCTACACAGTTCATATGCGGAGGGAGTTTAGAGGGAGTGAAAAACAGGAAAAACAGGATTCTGGGGATTGAGACACTTGGATTCTTATTGGTGGAGAGGATGGGAAGATGACAAGTGAGACAAGGAGTCCTTTTGTGACATTCCTTAAGGAGGGTGACCTTTGGGAAGGGGAAAAATTTTGTGATTTCTCCAAAATCAGGTGATTTACAAGCAGCTGAAACTTAGCCCCACAAAATGGTGGTTAAAGAAAAATGGAGTCACAAATGCTATTTTTAAAAGTATCATCACTGAAAATTTCTGAGAGATTCAGCAGTTGATGTCTCCCTCTTGTCCGGTAAATAAGTAGCAAGGGAGACACCTGAGTGGTAGGAGTGGGTGGGCATCAAAGAAGAGTCGGCATGGGTAAAAGATCAGCAGGTCATACTGGGCTTAGTAGAGGCAAAATGTGAAATGGCTAATACTGACTTGCAGAAAAGGTCTCATGTTCCAGTGATTCTTGGATATTGACCTGTTCATAGTAATGAGTGACCTGCAAAATTCTGTTCTGTAATATGTCCTATGATTGTTTTGGGCTTCCTAAGAATGAGTCACCTGTTGCGGGACTTCATTTGTACATTGAGTGCCTTTTTACTTTCCTTTTTTGGGAAGAAACCCTAGACAAGAGGAAAAAGTAAAATGTTCTCTGGGGTGGTGAGGGTAGGGGTGACAAACCAGTGGATGCCAGAATGGGTAACCCAATGCCCTGAGCGGAGTTCAGACTCTCCTAAAGCCGAACCTGGGCAAAAGACGATGAAAGGTAAAAGTGATCAGCACCCCTGGAATGGGGGGAGGTAGGGACAACCCTGGGAGCTCAGCCCAACAGCTGCCCCTACCACAAAGGGAGACTATTCTATTTCATCTAACTGGCTCCAGGCCAGGGTTCTAGCCTGTCTGCCACCTTTTGGATCCTGACTTTGTCTTCCTGAAGCTTCGGCGGTTCTGACAATCCCCTTGCCCCCCCCCCCCCCCCCCCGGCCCTCTGGTCTGTCCAGTCTTTACTCTGGGCAGCAGCCTTGAGGTGATAGGAGGGCTTCTTTGCTACATTTCCTCCACGTGGCAGGTGTTTAATCCCGCCCCTCCGCACCCCCAGCACCTGGCAAACCCAGGCATGCGGCGGAGGAGAGTGAAGGTGGTGTTGGCTTCTCGGCTCCACCAGCCCAACCACAGACTCTTCAGCCCCGTGCCCAGGCCAGAGGTCAGACAGGCTGGGACCCGGCCAGTCAGCTGTCAAGGGACCAGTAACCGCCCGAGATGGAGCCCCAGGCACGAGCCAGCTGAGTAATGGCCTCTTCCAAGTCCGTGAGTAGACGGATCGGGGACTCTCCCGTTTTTCAAGGGGGGAGACCGTGCTGACTTTCGGAGGACTAACGATGCCCAAGGCCCAGTGAACCTGGGTGGCTGTGGAGAACAATCGGGTCCAGTACCTAGTCCGTGACCCATCTGAGAGCCGAATGGGTCCCAACCAGGGGAGGGACTGGGTCCCATCCCAGGGCTCCCCTCTGGCGGCCCCAATTCCCTCTGCTCCGGGGCGGGTCCCAAGGTTCTGGCCTGGCCACAGCAGTAGCCAAGGTAGTGCCACGCACCTGGGAGCTTCCAGTGGGAACAGCTACGTCCAGTCTATGACCCTGGGAAGGGGAAGCAGCAGGTCCAGCATCCCGCTGCCTGCGCCCCCGAGGAAGTCTCTGAAGAGTCGCTCTACCCCCTTACCCACTATGGCTGGGACTATGAACGGACCCCCGAGGGCAATGTGCTCCACTTCTCTGCGGCCTGCATGCCCAACACCTGCTCCAGATGGCTGCCGAGAGGAAGCAGCATCGGTGACAACCTGTTGCCTCCTCCTGGAGCAGAGACCATTGCGACCCAAGCCAGTGCAGGACCTCTGGTGCCCTAGTGGCACGACCCAGCCTGGAGATGGGTAGGGGGGTGTGCTCCAGGGAGAGGAAGCTGGCCATCGAGAGACAGGGATGCTATTGCAGGGCCAAAGAAAGGATCCCTGGGCAGGTAGGAAGTCCAGGTCCACCTGCACAGGGCCCTGAGGTGCCTGCTCCTGCACCACTGTGAGCTGATGACCTTGGATAAAAAGCTCTTCATCCTGTTTGCTAGGAGGACCATTGATGCCATCCTGACTGAGTATGCCGTCTCTGGAGCCAAACCACCACACCAGAGACAACAAGTGTGCCATCAGTGGACTGGTGGCTTTGATCAAAGAGTACTTTGACATGGTGCTGGAGACCCAACTGCTCTACAGCTTTCAGAGACCTCAGTATGCCCAAGACTTCACCAGTTACTCCGCTTCTCAGATGTCCCAGATCTACAGAGGTCCCCACCTGCTGCGCCTCATCCCACGGATGGGCTCCATGCTGGCTTGCATGTTTCTGAGTGAGAGCAGCCTCCATGTGCTGCTGAGCCATTTGCAAGGTTTCCTGCAACATCTAGTCAGCATGCCTTCTCAACTATTTACAGCCTCCTGATTACCACAGAACTTCTGTTGAGTACCAGCAAGTGGATGGGTAAAGGCTGAGTGGTCTTGGGTCCTGCCAGATTAGCATTTTCCCAGAGCCAATCTACCTATTGGATATATCAGCCCCTATCTTGCCAAAACGTTTTGTGGTTGATATTGTTTCTTTAAATTTTCCCTTAACTACTTCCATGGAGGAAGCCTCTTCTCTCGAAGAACAGTGACTGGTGTTTGCAGTAATGGACATAAGGACTGGGATGCTGAGTAGGATCCTTCTCACCTGCCTAGATGACCACATCAAAGGCTGTCTACTAGGCATTCTGAAGACTCCACACCTCAGCACTTAGGATGTGTGTGACTGCTCAATGACCAAAGACCTTGATGGAAGATGTTTAATGCTGAAGAAAAGGCCACTTCAGCAGGCTTACCTGGGATGGGGGCTAGTTACCTGTCCTTATTCCTTCTCTTGCCCCTGCATTATTTCTGTGCAGCAATGCCTGAGGTTTTCTGTGTTGATTCCAATGCATAATTAGCTGACAGGATGAAAACTCTCGTCTGTATTGACTGATGTCTAAAAAAATTACTCTTTCAAAGTTCTTTTACAAGTGTTGAAAATATACTGAGTTTGCGGCAAAAGGTGCCTTTCTGTGGTTCTGTTCACTCTACCAGACCCCAAGAACCCACCCAACTTATCATCACCTCAAGAGTGGGCTTTGCCTTTCCTTGGTGTTGATCTATTTTGATCCCATAAGATCTAGGCCTCCCAGTGAGAGGACTGATTCAGAAATGATGTGTGTTTGAAGGGGGGGTACATTCCCATTTCTTCAAGGTGATCCCACTGGATCTTTATGATGGTCTCAAGAGCTAGTTGCAACTAGTGGATTGAAGTGATAGGACTGGCATCTGCTGACACCAACTATCAAGAGGAATAGAGGTTAGCTGGGGATTTCCTCCTGCAAAGGGGTGGGGTTGGGTGGGGCTGGGAGTGCCTCATCAGGATTTCCGTTAGGGACACAAAGCCTTGTATTGGAGACTTCTTCCCCAGCAGTAGGTTCCTTTCATCAGTAATTGCCCTGGTGAGCCTATCAGCTGGGAGTAACCAGGGATGAACTGACCATTGCTTTGTGAGGGCCCAGGAATCATTGGCCCTTTGCACCATCTTCACGGCCACTGGTCAGACTCAGTCCTGGGACCACCTCACACATGCTGGCTCCCTGTGCACCACACCCCTTCTGGTCCCAATAGCAAGCAGCAGGAATAGACCTCTTCAGTGACAACGCTTCAATCAGAGACCTAGAGCTGGTAGGGACTCTTTTGCCCCCTTCTTGGCACGCAGAGACCCTAAGACACAAGCATCACTGAACTTTCACAGAGGCCTGTGTCTGAGGCCTTCTGAGGCTCCTGCCTGGCCTTCTCCTATAGAGAAACCCCCAAAGTCCTGTCCTGCATGCACTGACCTCTAATGGGAGAGCTCCCCCAGGATCTTCTTGTGGAGGAAATAGCTCCTTTGTAAGTTCATGTGGTAGGTAACTGCTACTGAAATAAATTTACCACAACACAGATTTTGTAGAGAAAATTATCTAGATTTTACTATGCTTAGGCACAAGTTCAGAGTAGGAAAATAATCCTAAACTCTGATGAGGATTTCAGTGAGGTTCCTTATAGACAAAATTACATTACAGTCATAGAGAAATAGTTTATTTTTTTTTTCATATTGCAATGCTGCGTGTCCTTTTAGGCTACAAAAGTTGAAAAAGACACAATCATAATACATGCTTCCTTCAATGTCATAAAAATTGAACAAATTTATTTAAGCAGAATCATAATTTCATACATCCCCTAGGGAAGTAAACCTAGTTAAATCTATAGGTAAACTGAGTCAGGTTGCAAATTGAACTACATTTAGATGGTTCATAATGGACTGATTGAAAGGGTATGAATTTATATATCACTAAAATAATGAACAAAGCTTAGATTTGGACAAATCCTTCCTTCGACCATCAGCTAAGTGAATCATTTCCACAAAAACCGAAATAAATTCAGGAGGAGCTCAAACTCCAGTTTGACTTCTATCTGTGGACTGTCAAGATGTCTTCTCTTTAACACTTCTATTCTGTGACAAGTGAGGTTAACGTTAACAGAAAGTAGGCTTTCAGTTCACCAAAAGTTTCAGTCGTAATTGATGAATGGTATTGTTTCAGGTTGGTATTTGTTCCTTTAAGCCCTCTATGTCAGCTACTGCAAACACTAGTTACAATTCGTCGAAAATGAAATACACTTCATCAAAGATGAAAAATGATTCCTGCTGTCTGTTCAGGCCTTTCCAGATACCACCCCCAGACTGAGCAGCCCAACACCAGGTGGTGCTGGTGTGTCTGAACAGCCTTTCTCCAAGGCTGTGGCCTGACTAGTTTAGTAAGGGCCCATAGCCAACCTAGCTTGGGTCAGGAGACCAAGAGTCACATTTTCAGTGTGAGCATTCATATTTCAGAAATCTGCAAAATCTACAAATCAGGTCTGGATTTGTTGCTTGTCAAGACAAGAAAGGGACACAAAAAATTTTAATAATGCAGATTCACCTTAAAAATGTATCCACGGAAGCTTGGGTTTGGTTTGATGAGCAACCACCACCATCACCACTACAATAAAAAGTATATCAAGCCATACATTTTTGTCCCGGAGGGATGGTCATTTAATTTTTACCCATACATCCCTATCTACAGCCCTTTCCGTTTGGACCAGCAATGGGTAATTATGGTTTCTGTCAAGACTTCCTAACTTGTCCCTCTCAGACAGAGGTCTTTAGTACTTTTTTAAAAAGGAAATTATTTTATTTGTTTTCAGCGTTCGGCAATCACTTCCGTATATCTTAGATTTTTCCCCCTTCCTCCTGATTCCCTCCCTGAGTTGGCATGCAATCTTATATAGGTTCCACAGTGCATTCCTATTAAATACACATTGTATAGAAGAATTAAAATGAATGAGAGAAACCATAATATTAAACAAATCAAGGGAAATCATGAAAGATCATGAAAGCGAAATTGTTTACATTCTTACATGGAAAGAAAATATTTATAACTCTTGAGACTTTTCTCAGTATTTGGGTAGGTGGAAGGATTGTATATACACAGACACACACACATATAGACAGAGGGAACAGGCTGTGTTGGAATCAGAAGAGATGATATTCACAAAAAAAAAATGAGTGGGGGAGGAAAATGCTTAGAGGAGAAAGGGAGAAATGGAATAGGGCAGGCTATAGCTAACGAAAGAGATAAAGAAAATTCTTGTTCATTGGAAGAGAAAAGGGAGAAGGGGAGAAGGGAAAAGTGAAGCTACTCTCTCCACATATGGCTTAAGGAGGGAAAAACATGCTCACTCAATTTGGTATGAAAATCTATCTTACATTACAGGAAGATAGGGGAGGAAGGGACAAGTGGGGTGGGGGGATGATAGAAGGGAGGGAAAATGGGAGCAGGGGGTAACTAGAAACAAACACTTTTGGAAAGGGACAAGGTCAAATGAGGGAATAAATATAAAGGAGGGTAGAGTAGGATAGAGGGCAATGTAGTTAGTATAACACAACATGATTATTTTGGAAGTCTTTTGCAAAACGACACATATGTAGTCTGTACTCAATTGCTTTCCTTCTCAGTGAGCATAGGTAGGGAGGGAGGGAGGCAGCTGGAATTCAAAGTATTAAAAACGAATGTTGAGAATTATTATTGCATATAACCGGGAAATAAGGAATGCAGGTAATGGGGTATAGACATTTATCGTGCCCTACAAGAAAAGAGAGAAGATGGAGATAAAGCAAGGGTGCGGTGTGAGAGAAGGGAGGGCTCATTGAGGGAAGGGGTAATCAGAACGCAAGGTATTAGGGGGTGGAGGGAGGGGAGAGATGGGGAGAAAATTGGTCACGTTACAAAGTGAGGTAAAAGCAATTAGTATTAAAAAACAATTGACTGAATTAATTACTGAGACTAAATCAGAGACATCTTTAGTTTGGGGAAAAGAATTTTAGTCTAAGTTTCCTAGAGACAGGTATCCTCGGGTAAAATTTGACGCTGATGGAAAAGTTAAGGTTTTAATGGTAAATTTGATTTCATGATTGTTATTTAAGCAGAAACTAGACCATGTATAGAAAGGCACGTAAGCCCCTTAAGACTTGCCTCAAAAGATGTTCCTTAGCCAATGTGAAATTATAGTCATCTCTGAAACCTGGTTATTGGAACTTGCTATTTCAAGATGCTATTCGGACTATTAAGTGACTCTTTTCTGAGTCTAACTCCAGGTATGGATAGCAACAAAGGCAGCCTGAACCTCCAGTCCATGATGCCAGTAAGCCTGTGAAATGCTGGTATGAACTGCAAAAGTTGATTTCATGGGAAGGGTGGGAGAGCGGCTGTTCAGCCTGGGCTGAGATTGGATTCTCCTGACTCAGTTCCCCCACTGACATCTGCCAGACTTTAAGCCTGACTGCATGCAAGTTGACAATCTACTCCTGCATGGAATTGACATGAAGTTTGGGAGATATTGTTTCCCTACAATGTCCCTACCCTTAGCAATTTCCTGTAGTCCAAAGGTTTGTAAGCTTAGTACCAGATCTATTAAATGATAGATTGTTGGTCAGGGAACATCTGAGGTGAAGTCTAAAATTAAGCTGTTAAGTTTAGGACTTTAGACCACCAACAATAAGTTAGGGTCCATTAATTCTTAGTAATAGTGTGGAGACAATTAGGTTTGTGAAGTCAACATACACAGCTATTACTGGTATTTCAATTGGTTAATGCTAAAAAAAAAAAATTCGTTTGTGGTCTATATTCTAAATGCTTTAAAAGAATTGTCACCTGACCAAAAGTTGGAATTGTTTTCACCTGATATGAACTGTGTTAAAAATTAAATGTAAAAAAATTTTTTTTTAAATTAAAAAACAAAACAAAGCAAAACGAAAAAATTAAAAAAGAAAGAAAGAAATTCTAGTTGTTAAACAATGAACAGTCAATTGGTAAAAATTGTAAAGTAAAAGAATTGAGTTAATTGTTGAGAAAACAAAGTCAAACAAATACATATGTAATTTGGAGGGATGTAAGAGTTCTGCTTTCTGTGGTATTTAAGTATTTCCTTTGTATTTGAATGTGTTACATGTATCAACGTAACAGTACTCCTTTAGCTTATTCTTAATAGCATTTATGTCGAGTATAGAGTTTAGATAGGGGTCCTTTGAACTTGCCTTTTTGGTTGCCATGCTTTCCAGACTGTACTATCTTCATGGCCTAGCCGTTCCCTTGGGAGAATCCTTTCCCATCACTACTGTTCCTTTCCTCCTCCCATGCCTCTCCCATTTAGGTGGAGATTTTTATTCTCTCCTCCTTCCTTAGCTGCAAGCTCGTAAGCATGCAAGCTTCTGTTTGAATTGTGAACTCTTTGCTTTCCTTAGGGCTCCACATACACAATTCTCTTGTAATACATCCAGTTGCAATGTATATCCTGTGAATTTCTGATAATGCTTCTTGGTTAACAAGCCCATTTTGTCTCCTCACCACGATTACCAATTGATATTGATTAAAATATTTTTTTCAAATAGTTGTGCCAGGGGTGCACATGTATGTTTCTATGTGTTTGTGCATGAGCGGGTGTGTGTAAGTGTGGGACCATCAGTGTGTTTCAGTGTTTCTGTGTGTCTGTGTGTTTAGCTTACCTCCCATCTATTGATTAATCACTGATTCATGACTGCCTGTCTGTGTGCATTTGAGGGAGTGGGAGGGTGTGCGTCTCTAGATCTGTCCGTGTTTTTATGTCCTAACCTCCATCCCACCCCCTGTCAATCACTGCTAAAACGTCGGAATAAGTCAGACTAGAGTGTGTTTCATGGAGACCACATCTTTCTATGTTGCGTTTCCTTTTGGATTTCTATTGATTACAGAATCCAATCCGTTTGGGACTATTGGGAACGTGTTCATAGCTTCCCTGGAGAAGTTGCTGTCCTCTATGTCTGGCCTCACTTTAACAAACAATTGGATTTGGTTTGGCTCCTGCCTCTGGCCTCTTCAGGCTGTTGGCAGCAGGAGACAGTCTTCATGATGGATATCCATGAGGTTGATCAGTGTAGTTTTGGGGGAGAAGCCCCCTTTCCTCTTGGTGGGCAGAAACACACTGACCTGTCCAGGGTGGGAAAGGAAAGGGCACATGAGCTCTGGTCATGTGGTTATTGGGGCTTTCTTTCCCACTCAGTTCCCAGAGACCCCTTCTGCAACTGAAACAGGTTCCTGTGAACAGCTGAAACCCCCCTCTCACTCAGTTGTTAATCTGCTCCTTCCTTTCTATTGCTGAAAGCTCAAGAGCCACCCAGCCCACCTCCACCAAGCAGTTCTTGATCCCTGCTTCTCCAAGCCTTGCCTCCTTTGGCCAAAGCTTTGCCACCATTACTGCATGAGAATGTGCAAGGCACACCTATTCCTTCACTGGACTGAGAATGCTCTGAGTGTAGAAAAGTCACCTGGCCTAGGCTATCAGCTCCAAACCGAAGGAAAATATTGAAGTAGGGCTCTGAGTGAAACAGCCAGGGATCATTGCCTTCATTTCACAAATGGAAGAAACCCATTCAAGGAAGGCATGAATTTTACTAAGGCTCACGCTGCTAACTGTGTATCCAAGGCTGGCCCAAAGTTGGGGTTTTGGGGAGTTGGATTGCCCTTCCCTTAACCCCACAGTCCTAACTGAAGACCCCCAGAACCCCAGTGCTGTGGGGAATCTGCTTACCTGCTTCTGGTCAATGCTTTCTCAGGGCCCTTCACTCGATGAAACTTGGCTGTTAGAGGAGGGAGAGGCCAAGATGGAAGCCAGCTGGTCTGGCAGGCAGGAGAGACCCTGGCTCAAGGCCTGTGTTTGCCCCTAACTGGCTCCGTGACCTTGGCCATGTCCCTGCCTTCCCCTTGATCTCAGGTACCCTTTTCCTCAAATGAGGAGGTTGGACCAGATGAGCTCTGATGCCTCTTTTAACCATCCATCCTGTCCAGACCTACAAGCCCACAGAATGTACCCTGAAAACCGTATCCCCCAGCCCCAAAGCTAGCAAACTAGTTCCCAGTTCTGGGCTGGCAAAACCCTTCCAGTCTAACGTCTCTCTTGGGGCAGCTCCCAGTCAGCAAGTTCTGCTCTTCTTCTAACCATAATGATTAAAATAAAACCCCTGGTTCTTCCTGGATCTGTCTCCTGAACCAGAGATGCCCTCCTCACAATCTCACAGGGACTGTCAGACCTCAGAGCCCAAGTGGATGGAAGGACATGGTCCCCTAGGAATCAGGTAGTGATCATATCCTTATCATGGGAAGGAGTCCTGGGATCGGGGTCTTATGTTTCCGGACCACATGTCTCCCATGAGCCAGAGCCTCAGCTGGGCTTTGAGCTCGTCCCCTGGCCTCTCTCCCCTCTCACATATCCACTCAGGGAGCCACCAGCTAAGCCCAGCAGAGTCTGGGCAAGGTGGACCCCCCCCACTGAGGACTTATGGCCAGTGACATCAACTCCCACTTTGGTGAGGCAAGAGTCCCTCTGTCCCCAACATTGTCCCTTCCTCCACTGGCCCCCAGGAGACATGTCACTCACGCCTCTCCCTGGAGTCCTACAACCTCTCTTGCTCATTATCCCCTCCTCCTCATTCCCGCTTGGGCTCATTTCCCCTCCTTGATGGCCCCTGCAAGCATCTGGAGCTGCCAGTGAGAGGATAATATATTATACATGTGTATATATAAATACATACATACATACATACATACATATATATGTATATATTCAGGTTCTTTCTCTTCATTCCTGTTTGTAAGAAGTCATTTTTTCTATGAATACATTTATGCATTCTACCTCTTCAAAAATATTAGAAATCTTTCTCTTAATTCTTACGAAAATGCGCCTTCACATACTCACTTTTTATTCACGTTTGTAAGTACCCACGTTTTCCCTATTCAAATTCTGCCCTTACTTCAACCCTGAAGACTAATCTTTCTGGACCTGGCCCCTGAACCAGAGGGGTCCCCCTCTATCTCAAAGGGAGTGCCACTTCTCAGAGCCCGGGGATGGAAAGGCAAGATCTCTGAGGGCCCAAGTGGGGACCGGTTCCATACGATGCGGGGAGTCCTGGGGTCTGGGGTTTTTGTTTCCTGGACACTTTCCTTCCATGCTCAGGAGCCTGAGCCTCAGGTGGGCTTTGGGCTGGTTCCTTGGCATCTCTGATTTATCAGATATTCCCTCCCAGCCCTCGGGGTCATCAGGGAGCCTCCCGGCAAGGAAGCTGAACCTGGGCAAAGCGAACCTGCCCTCGACCCCGCCCCCTCCCGCCTGCTGAGCGCCGATGCCCGGTGACGTCAGCGCCCACCTCCGTCCGGAAGGAGTCGCTCCACCCCCAGGGCCCCCTCCCTTGCCCAGCCCTCGCCAGGCATCCCACTCACCTGTCTTCCTGCAATCAGCATCTCTCCCCCAAAACACCCTCTCGGACCATTTTCCCGTCCTCCACAGTCTTCACGGGCCCATTTCGCCTTCTCATAAATGCCCTCTCCTGCTCATTCCCCCATACCCCAAATAACTTCTGGGGCTCATTTCCCCCTCCCCCATCGCCGTTAGGAGCTGCCATCAGGGTTTCCTGAGTGTGGCCATTTGGAGAGCCAGGCAGGGAGGGAGAAGGTCCCAGGGACCCGGCCTGACGCTCAGAGACCCCCTGCTGCGTGTCCACGCGGCCCTCTACCCCTCTTCAGACGCGCTGGGATTTCTATAGTCTTGTCCAGGAGGGCTCAAATATTTCCTCTGTATGTTCATGTAAGGGAATTATCCTCCATTCCCTCTCTCTATTGCTCTTCACGAGTACTGAATGAGTCTCTTTAAAATGGAGTGTATATGCAGGAATATATGGAAGGGTATATGCATATACATAAATATGTCAAATAATCCCGTGCAAAGGACTCATATATTTCACCTATATACGTTTATATTCTTGTGTGTGTACCCATATATATCATTACAGTCTCTCTCCAACAAATTCGTATTTAGGTCAGAGTATATAAAGAGTACATGCCAGCTCATGTGAAGACAGCATGTATGTGCACTCACGGTCTTTCTCTTCATTCCTAAGTTAGAGTGTTCATTTATTCTTTCTATGAATTAATTTATGTTTTTATAAGTTCTATCTCCTCTTCAGCATTGGTACTCATGCTCTCTATTCCTACTTACCTGTGTAGTCATTTCTTTACTCTTTTCCTCTGCTTGAGCAGTCATGTTCTCTCAATTCACAGATATATGTACAAATTCTCTCCTATATCCTCTCTATATTCCTAAAAGTATTGCATGTTTCTCTGCCTGTGAGAAAATATATTATGACTTCTCTCTCAGGACAAACAGATTAGAATATAGACAGAGAATAAGGTTTCTAGAAGAATGTGGAGCAAAGGCGTACTCATGACTGAAGTACAAGCATAGGAATGTAGAAATTATATGAGTGTTTATACATTGAACATATCTAGAGAGAATACACAAATAATCATAGATGACTCAGAAGAGACAATATAGTATATTTAAATGCACTGTTATATCCCCTCGCTGTATGAAGAACCTGTCCATCAGCTTCTGGGGAGAGCCTTCCCGAGGACCTTCAGCCCATAAAGCTTGACTGCCAGAGGAGGGAGAGGCCAAGATGGAAGCCAGACAGCCTGGCAGCCAAGACAGACCTGGGTCAGGGTCTGGATCTGCCCCTTACTGGCTCTGCGACCTTGGCCATGTACCTGTTCTTCTCAGGGTCTCAGTTACCCTTATTCTCAAACGAAGCCATTGGACCAGAGGAGCTCTGAGGTCTCTTTTAACTCTCCACACCATCCAGACCTACAAGCCCACTTGCACCCTACCCCCACATCTATACCCCTGCCATTGTTAGCAAACTAGCCCCCAACCCCACTGCTGAGAAATTCCTGCTAGTGCGATACTTTCCCTTGGGGCAGCCCCCACTCAGCAAGTTCTGCCCTTATTTCAACCCTAAAACTGGAATAAAACCCCTGGTTCTTCCTGGACCCACCGGTTTTCTGAACCAGAGTTGCCCTTCCCCTTCGGCCCTCGGGGAGCCACCGGTCTATCGGAGTTGAGCCTGGGTAAGGTGGAACCCCGCTGAAGGCAAAGCTCTGATAACCTGTGACGTCAACTGCCACCTTGGTGAGCCAGGAGTCCTCCTACGCCAAGCGTCCCTCCTCCCTTCTATGGCCCTCACCAGACATCCCACTTATCCACCTCCCTACAGTCAGCATCTCTCCCTACCCCACCTTCTGGGGCTCATTTCTCCTTCCTCCTAATAACTACTCGGGGTCATTTCCCCCTCCCCCATCACCATTGCAAGTGTATCGAGCTCCCATCGGGGTTTCCTGACTCTGGCTATGCGGGGAGCGTGGCAGAGAGGGATAGTACCCCAAGGACCAGGATTGATGCCCAGAGACCCCCTGCTGTGTGTCCAGATGGCCCTCTGCCCCACCTTCAAACCATTGGGCTTTATCTCCATGAGTGCGAACATTCATTGCCTCTGTATCTTCCATTTTCTCTCTTCTTTCCTCTTTATGACTATTGCATGACTCTCTTTATAATAATATATATACACACACATATATGTACATATATATATATAATGATACATATATAGCATTATATTATCTTATATGGGAATAAATCATATCTTTATAGATATTCCCTATAGTTAACTATGTATATGCATACATAATACTAGAGAGTCTTTCTCCTATAAAATACAACTTCAAACTTATGTAACTGAGTGTATAGAGAATATATAAGAAGACAACTCATATGTATGAAGACAGCAAATATATATGTATACAGGCACTCTGGGTCTTTCTCATCATCCCTATGTACAGGAAGTCATTTGTTCTTTCTATAAATTGGTTTGTAAAATTTATAATTCTATCTCCTCATAGACATTAGTAATGGTACCCTGTATTACTACATATACATGAGAATTCACATATTTACTCTCCATTCATATCCAGGAGTATCCATATTTTCCCTATTAATATATATATGTACACATTCTCTCTAGACAGGGATGAGTGTTCCATAACCTCTCTATAGTCCTAAAAGCACTGTAGCACTCCTCTCCCTGAGAGCGTATATATGAAGACTCCTGTCTGTGAATAACCAGAATATTTCAGGACTCACATACAGGACTACAGACAGGGAATAAAAGTATCTGTATGTAAAGGCATAGGGAGTGAATGAGTACTCACAAGTGAAAAGCTCATATAGGAACATAAAAGGGCTTTATGAATGCTCATATATGCCAACATATATAGAGAACATAAGGATAATTATATATATATATATATATATATAA
Organism: Bettongia penicillata ogilbyi; assembly: GCA_023548195.1. NCBI lineage: Eukaryota > Metazoa > Chordata > Mammalia > Diprotodontia > Potoroidae > Bettongia > Bettongia penicillata. Next base: position 69,533 of record JAJHZJ010000263.1, read on the forward strand.
GTCAAAATAATACAGTATATATTCACTGAAGTGTTCATAAATGTGTGAATATAGAGATGTATGGGGGATCCACATGTATCGATTCACATATGGAGGATATAAAATTCCTGAAATATGGAAAACAAGGGATTACAGAAGTGAATTCATACGATAAATCTTTAAAGAGCACTTATTAATGCTCGTATATAAGGATATATAGAAAGATGTGAGTACTCACACACAACAAAATTGGTACTTGTCTTTCATTCTGGGAGAGGACCAAAATGACATCACCATGCTAGAGTCAAGTTACAGCGTGTCCCACTGTGGCTGATCAGGCCGACAGGAGCTCGGAATGCTCTACCACAGGTCGGGCACAAATAGCCCCTGTGAACCTTGAGAATGAATTCTCTAAATCTGCAAACCTCACGTTTCTTCTGAGCTGCTTCAATTTTGCTTTCTTCATAGGGCACAGCACCTTCTCTGATCTGGGAATGCCAGTGTCTCTCATGTCACTCAATCAATTCCAAAGTTCTTAAGAAAGAACACTCAATATTTACACCTCAGAATACAAATGGAAGCAAGGATTGCTCCTCTGCGCGGGGGAGCAATATTTTAAAATCTAACATGCTCCTTTTCCATAATCCTTAGCAGGTGAGGTTCTCAACCTGTTTGGTGTTTGGTTACCCTATGTCTTCAAGTCCTAATCAAGCAGATTTTTCTGAAGGCACTTTTGAGATCATCTTTTGTCTCCTTACCATAATTACTAATTGATATGGATTAAAATTCTTTGTCAAATGATGGTATTGGGCGTTCATGAGTGCTTGTGTAAGGTTAAGAAGAGTATATGGGCGGAGTCAAGATGGCGGAGTAGAAGGACGCACGTTTACGAGCTCCGAAACCAAAAGCCCATAGAATTAATGTAAAAAGAGTCCCCCATAACTTCTGGGTGAATACAAGGTGTGCAGAAGCAGAGTGGAAGAGATTTCCGTTCCAGGGAGCCCTGGAGACCCATCCCCAGGGTCCGGCGCACCCGGGAAAGCAGACAACACCCCCAGCGCTGGCCTGGCCGGGGCCGCAGAGAAGCTGATCCGAGCAGGCTTCAGAGACGGAAGCTCCAGCAGCCAGGAAAGTCCCTCAGCCCACAGAAGCTACAGGTCAGTGAGAGAGGCCGGGCTGGAGGAGAGGGGAAGCAGGGCGTCTCCGTGACTCGGGCCCCCTCGGGAGGAAGTGGCGGCAGTAGAGACGGGGGCAGGAAGTGGCGGAGGCAGAGGTGTGGGCGGTGGCTGAGGCGGCAGCGGACCAGGACCCAGGAATCCCCCAGCGGCAGGCAGGATCTTCATTACAGAAGATTCCTGCATAGGACCTCACGGAGTTGAGCCTGGGAGACGGCCCTGCCCCCACCCCGCTCTGTTACTGAAGGCTTCTGCATAAAGCCCCCAAGGGAGCGGGGTTTAGGAGGCAGGCCCCCCACCCCGCCCCCACCCGCTCCATTCCTGAAAGTCTCTGCATAAAGCCCCTGAGGGATCAGAGTCTCAGAGGCGGCCCTGGCCCCACCGCAGCGCCTGAACTAAAGCTCACTGATTGACAGCCAGCAGGAGGAAAGCCCATTTAAATCTCAGAGGCCAAGCACTAGCTGGGTGGATCCAGGCGGGGGTGGAAAGGAATCTCAGAAGTCAAGTAACTGGCTGGGAAAATGCCTAGAAAAGGGAAGAAAAATAAGAGAGTTTAGAGAGTTTTTTCCAACAAATGCAAATGATCCCGACCTTTGGATCTGATGATGAGGACGTATCCTTGCCGTCAGGGAAAGACGTGGAGGGCGGGGCCTCAGTACCCCAGACACCCCAGGGGGGTGGTGGGTGGGCTCAGGCCCTGGAAGAGCTCAAAAAGGATTTTGAAAAGCAAGTTAGACAAGTGGAGGAAAAACTGGGAAGAGAAATGTCAGAGATGCAACAAAAGTATGAAAACCGGGTCAATACCTTGGTAAAGGAGACCCAAAAAAATGCTGAGGAAATTAACACCTTGAAAAACAGGCTCACTCAATTGGCAAAGGAGGTTCAAAAAGCCAATGAGGAGAAGAATGCTTTCAAAAGCAGAATGAGCCAAATGGAAAAAGAGGCTCAAAAGCTCACTGAATTTAATAGTTCTCTCAAAATTAGAATGGAACAGATGGAGTCTAATGACTTTATGAGAAACCAAGAAATCACCAAACAAAACCAAAAGAACGAAAAAATGGAAGAGAATGTGAAATATCTCATGGGAAAAACAACTGACCTGGAAAATAGATCCAGGAGAGACAATTTAAAAATTATGGGACTACCTGAAACTCATGATCAAAAAAAGAGCCTAGACATCATCTTCCATGAAATTATCAAGGAAAACTGCCCTGACATTCTAGAACCAGAGGGCAAAATAAGTATTGAAAGAATCCATCGATCACCACCTGAAAGAGATCCAAAAAGAGAAACTCCTAGGAACATTGTGGCCAAATTCCAGAACTCCCAGCTCAAGGAAAAAATCTTACAAGCAGCTAGAAAGAAACAATTCCAGTACTGTGGAAATACAATCAGGATAACCCAAGATCTAGCAGCTTCTACATTAAGGGATCGAAGGGCGTGGAATAGGATATTCCAGAAGGCAAAGGAACTAGGACTCAAACCAAGAATCACCTACCCAGCTAAACTGAGTATAATACTTCAAGGGAATATATGGTCTTTCAATGAAACAGAGGACTTTCAATCATTCTTGATGAAAAAACCAGAGCTGAAAAGAAAATTTGACTTTCAAACACAAGAATGAGAAGAAGCATGAAAAAGTAAACAGCAAAGAGAAGTCTTAAGGGACTTACCAGAAGTGAACTGTTTACACTCATACAGGGAAAGACAATATTTCTAACTTTTAAAACTTTTCAGTATCTGGGTAGTTGGTGGGACCACACACACACATGTACACGCATGCACACACATACACACATGCACACACATACAGAGAGAGCACAGATTGAACTGAATAGGATGGGACCATACCTTAAAAGAAACTAAGGTAAATGGTGAGAGAGAAATGTAGGGGGAGGAAAGAGAGGGAAAGGGAAGGGGCTAACTATATGTCATTTAAGAGGCAGGTAGGAGTTTTTCTTAGTGGAGGGAAAAAGAGGAGAGCCGAGAAAAAAAAAAACAAGAAGCTTTACCCTCATCACATTTGACTAAACGAAGGAGTGAAATGCACACTCATTGTGGTATGAAAACCTATCTTACAGTATAAGAAAGTGGGGGAGAAAGAGATATTGCAAGGGGGGGTGATGGAAGGGAGGGCAAAGGGAGGAGGGAGCAATTTGAAGTCAACACTTGGGGAGGGACAGGATCAAAAGACAGAAGAGAAACAAGGAGGGGCAGATTAGGAGGGATGGTAATCCAGTTAGTCTTACACAACACGACTGTCAGGGAGGTCATTGGCAAAACTACACAGATAGGGCCTATATTGAATTGCCTGCTGTCCCAAAGAGAATGGGTGGGGAGGGAGGGATGGGGAGAATTTGGAACTCAAAGTTTTAGGAACAACTGTTTAGTATTGTTGTTGCAACTAGGAAAGAAGACATACAGTTAAGGAGGAATAGAAAGTCATCTGGCCCTACAGGAGAAAAGAGAAAATGGAGACAAGAGAAGGGAGAGATGACAGAAGAGAGGGCAGATTGGAGATAAGGAAAATTAGATTGCTTGGGGTATTGGGGTGGGGAGAGGGGATAAAAGGGGAGAAAAATTTGGAACCCAAAAATTTGTGAAAATGAATGTAAGAAAATTAAATAATTAAATAAATAAATAAATAAATAAAAAGAGTATATGATTTTCAGTGTTTTGAGAGTATGTATATGTGCTACCTTCCATCGCATCCCCTGCTGGGTGATTGGAGCAACAGGGTGGGTGTAACTGTGATAGCAGGTGTGTTTCTGCGCGCGCGCGCAGCGTGCGTGTGTGTGTGTGTGTGTGTGTGTGTGTGTGTGTGTGTGTTTATGTGGTTTATGTCCTAACCTCCATCCCGTCCCCTGTTCCATCATCGTGAACACATTGGAATAGGTCAGGGTGTTGAATGTGAGGGCCCATCTCTCTGTGTTGCGCTTAATTTACATATCTGTTAACTATAGTGTTTGCTCCAGTCAGTTTGAGTTCGTTGCAGTGTTTATGGTAGTCCTGGCGAAGGTGGTCTCTTATCATCCTGCCTTCATTTGGAAATAAAACAATTCAGTTTGGCTCCTGCTTCTGGCTACTTCAGGCTCTTTTCTGAAGTGAGACAATCTTAGTGATTGATATATATCTATGAGGTTGATCTGTGTGAGATGAGTGAGAATCCCTCTTTCCTGGGTGGACAGAGCCCCACTACATGCTGAAGTTGGGAGATGAGAGAGCATATGACCTCTGGTCATGGAGTTATTTGGGCTTCCTTTCTCACTCTCATTCCCAGAGTCCTCTTCTGCAGCCCAGGCAGGTCCCTTTGCACAGCTGAAAATTCCCACCTCTGTTCTACTGATAATCTGCACCTTCCTTCCCATCAAGGAAAGCCCAACCAACCCTCCTCCTTCAGGCGTTCTTGATGCTTGCCTCTCCAAGGCTTTGCCAGCACACTGGGCATGTCCATGGCACACCTTTTCCCTCACTACACCAGAATTTCTCCGAGGGTAGGAAACAGGAACCTTGCTAGCCTAACACAACCAAGCTCCAGGAAAATGCTCATGTAGGGTTCTGTGTGCGAGTAGGCAGGGTCTTTGGCTTAATTCCTAAATGAAATTCTCATTCAGGGAAGGCACAGGCTTTTTTCAGGCTCACTGTGCTAAATGTGTATCCCAGCCTGGCCCAAAGCTAGGGGCAGGGGTTTGGTTTACTTTTTATTTAACTCCACAGTCGTCACTGAAGACTCCCGGAACCCTTAGCTCTATGGGGAACCTGCCCACCAGCTTCTTCCGGGAGGCTGCCCAGGGACCTTCAACCCATGAAGCTTGACAGTCAGTGGAGAGAGAGGCTAAGATGGAAGCCAGATAGTCTGGCAGCCAAGACAGACCTGGGTCAGGGTGTGGATCTGTCCCTTACTGACTCGGGAATCTTGGCCAAGTACCTGCTCTTCTCTGGTTCTCAGTTACCCTTATTCTCAAAGGAGGCCATTGGACCAGAGGAGCTCTGAGGTCTATTTTAACTCTCCATTCTGCCCAAATCTCGCCCATCCAGACCCTATCTTCATATCCATAACCCTGCCAATATTAGCAAACTAGCCGCCAATATTAGCAAACTAGCCCCCAACCCCTGCAGCTGAGCTATCCCTGCTAGTAGAATGCTTTCCTTTGAGACAGCCCCCAGGCAGCAAGTTCTGTCCTTGAAACCTTACTGGTTGGTGGGGAAAACCAACCTGTTTCTTCCTGAACCTGCCTCCTGAACCAGAGATGTCCTCCTCTCCCCACTACTCTCCCAAAATCACATGGGCTCTCAGATCTGAGATATCGAGGGGGGGAAGTTGGAAGGCAAAGGTTTAGAATGGACCCGTCAAGAACTGTGTCCCTAGGGTGGGCAAGATTCCTGGGACTCATGGTTCCCGGCGCCTTGACTCCCATGCTCAGGAGGCTGAGCCTCAGAGGGGCTTTGGCCTGGTCTCCTGGCTTCTCTCGCCTCTCCGATATTCATTTCGAGACTTCGGGGTTCTCAGGCAACCACCAGACAAGAGGAATTGCGCCTGAGCAATGCTGACGTCCCCGCGGAGCGCCCATTGCCGGTGACGTCAGCGCCCTCTTTGGTGATGCACGAGTATCCCCTCCCTCCCCTGCCCTCCACCCGACATCTCACTCACCTTTCCCTCTGCAGCCAGCATCCCTCCTCCACAAGTCCCCTCCCGCCCGGGTTTTCCTTCCCCAGGAGTCTTCTCCGCCTCATTTTCCCCTCTCCCCCGTCTCAGACTGCGTTCATTTTCCCTTCTCCCAAAGAACTTCTCTGGCTAGTGTTCCCCTCCCCTTCCCACGCTACTGGCATCTCAAGCTCCCAGAATCGTTATCTTTGTCCATTTCCAGGAGCCGGGCACCGAGGGAGAGGACCCCGATGCCCAGAGATCCCCTGCTGTCTGTCCAGACAGGCTCCAAATCACTCGGCTTTATCTATCCTTACTCAGGAGCTTAAATTTTTCCTCTCTATATGCATTTCTTTTGTATCATCCATTTTCTCTATTCCTCTTTACGAGAACAGCATGACTCTCCGTATAATGCTCTCTATGTAGCATTATATCTATATGATTGTGTCATCCTATATAAAGGAAAGAACGTGTGTATTTCATTTATAGATTTTTCCTATCTTCATCTATGCTTACTCATCCATAAGACTACAGAGATTCCCCTATTGAATGTAACGCCACACTTATGTGAACAAATATAGAGAGAATTTATGACAACACATATATGTGAAGACACAGAATACATAATTTATATATGTGTGTATCTATGTACGTTTGCATGTCTTTCTCTCTATATGCATAAATGTCCTTGGGTCCTTTCTCTTCATTCCACTGTAGAAGTCATTTATTTTTTTTATCAATTCATTTGTATGATTTATACATACTATCTCATCATAAGCATAACTAATCATTCCCTCAATGACTACATAAAATTATTAACATATTCAGTCTCTAGTCCTATCTGTGAGTACTCATGTTTTCTCCACTTTGTTTATATTTCTATGTATACATTCTCTCTAGTGATGAATAAGGGTACTCTTATATTCTCTCTCTGTTCTTACAAATGTTTCACTGCTTCTCTCCCTGTGAGAGAACATATGAAGACTCCTACCTACGGCCACACACAGTATACCAAGACTCATATATAACAATATATAAAGGTTCTATATGCCAAGATATAGAGAGAATATATAAATAATCATATATATTAGTCACAAGAGACAGTATATTTAAATCCACTGATTATATGATTACTCATACATTTATGAATAGAGAGACAAGATGTGGAACACATAAAAATGCACATTAATGTTAAGAAAGGTTTATGAGTCCTGACATATGTATCATAACGGAGTATAGGAGAGCATACATTGAGCTGGTAAGGAGAATATATTAACACTCAGTTGTATGACTATATAGAGTGAAAGAGTGAGTACCCATACATGCCAAAATATAAATAGAAGATACCAATCTTCATCTGTGAGGGAATATATCTAAATCTTCCCTCATCCTTTTCCACATGATTTTCCTTAGGAGCTAAGTTCCTCAGGCTGTTTTACCTTTGACTGCCCTATCTCTCCATGTCCTAAGTCAAGCAGACATTTCTGAAAGCACTTTTGAGATGCTCTTTTGTCTGCTCACCACAGTTATGGATTAAAATTCTTTATCAAATGTTTGCATTGGGTACCATGAGTGTATATTTCGTTGTACACACACACACACACACATATACCCTCACTTTCATCCAATGCACTGTTTGATCATTGATTTACCAGTGTGTATATATGTGTGGAAGTGTGGAAGAATGTGTTTTTCTCTCGGTCTCTATCTATCTCACTGTCTGCTTCTCTGTTTCTCTCTGTCTCTGTCTGTCTCCGTGTTTCTCTCCCTGTCTCTGTCTCTCTGTCTCTCTCTGTCTCTCCGTTTCTCTCTCTGTCTCTCTGTCTCTCTCTGTCTCTATCTCTGTCTATCTCGGTCTCTCTGTTTCCCTCTCTGTCTCTCTGTCTTTCTGTCTCTCTGTTTCGCTCTCTGTCTCTCTTTCTGTCTCTCTCTCTGTCTCTGTCTCTCTCTCTGTATCTATCTATCTATCTATCTATCTATCTATCTATCTATCTATCTATCTATCTAGCTATCTGTCTATCTATCTATCTATCTCTGTGTGTGTGTTTCCCTCTCTCTGTTTTTATGAATATCCATACAGCCCCATGTTCCTTTATTGCTAACACTTTGGAATCGGTCAGACTGGAGTGTCTTCCATGGAGACCATGTGGACGAGCCTGTGGCTCCTGTTTCTGGCCTCTTCAGGCTGTTTGCAGGTGTGAGACAACCTTAGTTGTAGGTGTCCATGAAACTGATCTTTCCAGGTTGGGGGGTAAGTCATCTTTCCCTGATGGGCAGAACCCCATTGGCCTTCCCAGGGTGGTAAAGGAAAGGTACGTGAGCTCTGGTCATGGCATTATTTGGGTTTCCTTTCCCATCCACGTCCCAGAGAATTTTTATGCAGCCCTAAGAGGTACTTTTGAACAGCTAAAAATCCTCCCCTCTGATCTGTTGATTATCTGCACCTTCTACCCGTCAAGGAAAGTGCAAGTGCCACCCACCTCACCTCCACCAAGCACTTCTTGATCTCTGCTTCTCCAAGTCTTGCCTCCTCTGTCCAAGGTTTTGCTAACACTACCACAGTGGGCATGTCCAAGGCACAACTTGTCCCTCACTAGAATGGGATTTCTCAGAGGGCAGAAAACCAGAGCCCTGCTAGGCTAACACCTCCAAGCTCCAGGAGAGTGTTCAAGGAGGGCTCTGAGATAAGCAGGTGGGGTGGGGGGGAGTCATCTCCTTTATTTCACAAATGGAACAAGGAAGGCATGAGATTAGATCAAGCTCATTCTGCTATGTGTGTATCCAAGACTAACCCAAAGCTTGGGGTGGGGAGGTTGATTTACTTTTTATTTTTCCCTATGGTAGGAATTGAAGACCCTCAGGACCCCAGCTCTATGGAAAACCTGCCCACAGGCTTCTGGGAAGCTCATTCTCAGGTTGAAGCCCACGAAGCTTGGCTGTCAAGGGAAAGATAGGTCAAGATAAAAGCCAGCTGATCTGGCAGGTGGGAGAGACCTGGGTCCACCCTTCACTGAGTTTTGGACATTGATCATACCCCTGTCCTCCTCTTGGCCTGAGCTAGACTTTTTCTCAAATGAGGAGGTGGGACCAGATGAGCTGTGAGGTCTCTTTCACCCCTCCATCCTATCCAAACATACAAGCCCACTCAGACCCTACCTTCATATCTATACTCCTGCCAATGTTAGCCAACTAGCGCTCCATTCCTGCAGTTGACAAAACCATGCTAGCCCTAAGTTTTTCCTTGGGGCAGCCCTTAGTCAGCAAGTTCTTTATTTATTCTAACCCTAAAGATTCCAATTTTAAACCCCTGCTTTTTCCTGTACTTGCCTCCTGAACCAGAGGTGCAGTCCCCTCTGCCACTTCACTCACCTCACAGAGGCTGTCAGACCTGAGATGTCAAGGGGGATGGAAGACAAAGGTTACTAGGGACCTGTTAGGGACTGTTTCCCTAGCATGGGCAACACTGCTGCGGATCTAGGGCTTATGTTTGTCTCCCATGGGAGGCCTTTTGTTTCCCATGCTCAGGAGGCTGAACCTCAGGGGTGTTTTGGGCTGGTCTCCTGGCTTCTCTCCCCTCTATAATATCCATTCGTAGTTCTTGGGATCCTCGGGGAGCCAGGAGCCAAAGGGAGCGGGGTCTTGGCGGGATGGACCCCGCGTTGAACACCAGTGGCCAGTGACGTCAGTGTTCACCTTCTTGAAGCAAGAGTAACCCCTCCCTCCACTGGTCCCCACCAGGCATCCCACTCATTCTCCTCCTTATAATCACCACGCCCCGCCCCCAGACCTCTAGGCTCATTTCCCCTCTCTCAAAATCTGCTCATTTTTCGCTCCTCTACCGCTCAGTCCTAGAGATTTGGGGGAACCACGATGCAACAGGAACGGAGTCTGGCCGAGGCGGACCTCAAAATGAGCGCCGACCTCCAGTGATCCGTGACCTCAGCGCCCACCTTGGTCAGACAGGAAACCCCTCCCTTCAAAATCGCCCGTCTCTCCACTGCCCCGCTCCGGATATTCCACTCACCCTTCTCTCTGCAGACGGTATTTCTCCCCAAGTCCCCTCTCGCCCGGGTTTTCCTTCCGCACCAACCTTCTCAGTCTCATTTTGCCCTGTCCCCCAGTCCCCACCGTGTTCAATATGAGGCTAATTTCCTCCTCCCCCTCCACTGCTACAAATATCCCGAGCAGTCAGTGGAGTGTCCTGACTGTTGCTATTTGGGGAGCTGGGCAAGGAGGGAGAGGATGCCAGGACCCAGGATTGATGCTCAAAAACCTTCTGCCGTGTGTGCAAACCGCCCTCTGTGACCCTGGGCTTTGTATCTTCCTAGTCATAAGTGCTCCAATTTCTCCCCTGTACATATTTCTTGGGGACCATCTATTTTCTCTATTCCTCTTTTTGAGTCCTGCATGACTCTCCCTATAATCGTCTCTGTATAGGATTATATATATATATATTTGATTATATCATCCTATGGAAAGGAAAGAACTCGTGTATTTCATTGACAGACTTTTTCTACCCTCATCTATGCTTACTCATACATAAAACTACAGAGTTTCTCCTATACAGTGTAACCTCCTCCTTATATAAATAAATATAGAGAGAATATATGAGAAGTCATGCAGGAAAAGAGGATATATAATTTATGTGTGTATGTCTTCTCTATATTATGTATGTACTTTGGTTCGTTCTCTTCATTCTAATGTAGAGGACATCATTTATTCTTTCCATGAATTCAATTATATGATCTATATATTCTATCTCCACATAAACACTGGTAATTATTCTCTCTAGTACTAGGCATATGAGTATTCACAGACTCATTCTCGATTCATCCATATGAGTACCCGTATTTTTCGATTTTCGTCTGTGTGCCTATGTATGTGCTAACCTCCATCCCACTCCATTTCAAACATTGCTAAAACGGACTAATGGGTCAGATTAGAGAGTGTTTCATAGAGGCCACATCTTTTTATGTTGTCCCTTCCTTCAGACTCCTGTTAACTAGAGAATTTGCTCCAACCAGTTTGGGCCTAATGGCCCAACCTCCTAGGAACACTTGTTTCTAGGTCTCCTGGGGAAGTTGTTCTCCTGTATTCCTGGCCTTATTTAGACAATTGTATTTGGCTCCTGCTTCTGGTCTCTTCAGGCTTTTGGGAGCTGCAAGACAACATCAGTCATAGATGTTCATGAAGCTGATGTGGGCAGGTTCGGGGAGAAGCCTTCTTTCCCTGGTAGGCAGAACCCCACTGACCTGCCCAGGGTGGGAAAGGAAAGGCCACATGAGGTCTTCTCAGGGGTTACTTGGGCTTCCATTCCCTACCCTGATACTTAGAGGCCCCTTCTGCAACCCAAGCAGGTCTCTTTTCATACCTGAAAATTCGGCCTTCCATTCTGTTAATAATCTTGCTTCTTCCTTTCTGTGAAGGTGGAAGGCAAAGGTTTAGTGGGGACTCGTCAAAGACTGTTTCCCTAGCGAGGGCAAAGATTCCTGTGGTTCTGGGGCTTAAGTTTCCTGACCCCTTGTCTCCATTTATCAGCATGCTGAGCCTCAGGTATGCTTTCAACCAGTCCCCTGGCCTCTCTCCGCTCTCAGATATCCGCTCCCAGCCCTCGGGGTCCTCCGTGAGCCACAAGCCAAGCAGTGATTAGCCTGGGCGAGGTGGAGCCCCCCATTCTCCCCACCCCCGAGCTCCGATGGACGGTGATATCAGAGCCCTCCTTGATGAGGCAGGAGTCCTCCTCCCGCCAACGTCGCCCCTATCTCTGCTGACCCTGATCAGGCATCCCACTCAGTCGTCTCCATGAAGACAGCATCCCTCCACCACAAACCATCTCAATCTCACTTTCCCTGCCCTGCATACCCTCTCAGGATCATTTCCCGACCGCCTAAGACCTTCATCAGCTTGTTTCCCCTCCTCTTAATAACTTCTCGGGGTCATTTTTCCTTCCCCCAAAGTCGTTGCAAGTGTCTGCAGCTCCCAGGGGGATTTCCTGACTGTGGCCGGTCCGGGAGCTGGGCAGGGAGAGGACCCCGCGGACCAGGATTGATGTCCAGAAACTCCCTGATGTCTGTGCAGACGGCCCTCTGTCCCCTTCTTCAAAACCAATGAGCTTGGTGTATTCTTATCCAGGAGGGCTCAAATATATCCTCTGTATGTTCGTTGCCTTTAAATGCTCCGTTTGTCCTCTTTATAAGAATGGAATGACTCTTCTTATATTCTAGTATATATAATACATAATATTTAGAATTATAAAGAGTCATTCACTATATACATTATATATTTATATTATTGTATATTTTAATATATTATTTATCATTATATATTTATATCACATTTTATCACCATGTATGGGAAAAAACTCATATTTCATATATATATATATGTATGTATGTATGTATGTATGTATGTATGTATAATGCTCTCTTCTCCCAGGCATGCTCATATATAGGTCTGTAGAGTCTATCCTCTATAGATTATAACTTAATACTTATGTAAATGAATATATGATCTAGGGTAATTCATGTATATGAAGACAGAAATATAAAAATGTATATGCACTCAGCTTCTTTCTCTTCATTCCTATATACAGGAATTCTTTCTATAAATTCATTTACATGATTCATACTTTCCATGCTCCCATAAACATTAGGAATCATTCTTTCTATTCGGACGTATACGAGTACTCACATATTAATTCTCCCTTTATGTCTATGAGTATCCATATTTTCTCTCGTCATATACACACTCGTAGGTGTATGTTCTCTCCACACAGGCTTAAGAGTATGCCTCTATCCTGTCTATATTTCTAAAAGTATTTTACTGCTTCTCTCCCTGTTAGCGAATATATAAAGACTACTCTCTATGAGCGTACAGAGTATTACAGAGTCATAAAAAGGAATGTAGACAGAGAATAAAGATAACTGTATGTAAAAGGAGAGGGATTGAATGACGTACTCCTATAGGAATATACAATGCTTATACAATACTCCTATAGGAATATCAATGCTGATATATGACAACATATAGGGAGAACACATGAATAATCATATAAATGAACTGCAAGAGATAATACAGTTTCTTTAAATGCAGTGAATACATGATTGCATATATATATATATATATATATATATATATATATATATATAAATTTGGGGAACCTATGTATATATTGATTTATATAGAGAAAGGGTATATTCGTGCTGACATATGAATAACAGAGGAGTACATGAGAGAATTCACACCATAAAGAGAGCATAGTAATATTCAGATGTATGGATGTATAGAGAGCAGAGCCAAGTACTCAGACAAGTCTACATAAATGAAAGATATCAACACTAATGTGTGAGGTGATCTGTTTAAATCTCCTATCATCCTTTTCCACATTATTTTCACTAGTCGGTGAAGTTCTCAGTCTGTTTGTCCTTTCACTCCTTTATCTCTCCATGTCCTAAGTCAAGCAGATATTTCTGAAGACAGTTTTGAGATCCTCTTTTGTTTCTTCACCATGATTACTAACCCAGATAGATTAAAATTCTTTATCAAGTTATTCATTGGGGTGGGGGTAGGAGTAGGAGTGAATGTTTTTATGCCTGAATGTATGTGTTTGTCCAAAGTTCCACCCCATTCAGTGTTCCGTCATTGGGGCACCAGCGTGTGTGAAGTGTAGGAGTGCCTCTTTCTGTCTCTGTGTATGTCCTTACTTACGTCTCATCAACTGTTTAATCATTGATGCACAATTGTGTCTGTTAGCCTGTATTTCTACATGTCTCTGCATGTCTATGTCTCTGCATGTCCTAACTCTCATCCCACCCCTTTGTTCTATCATTGCTAACACATGGAATTGGTCAGCCAGAGTGTGTTTCATGGGGACCACATCTTTCTATGTTGTGCGTTACTTTAAATTTCTGTTCACTACAGTACTTGCCTCAATCACTTTGGATCTGTTGAGGAAGTGTTTTTATTGCTACTGGTGAAGTTACTCTCCTGTATTTCTGACCTCACGTGGAGAAATAATTAGATTGGGCTCTTGCTCATGGCCTCTTCAGGCTGTTTCCAGCAGGAAACCACCTCAGTGATGGATGTCCACGAGGCTGATTTGTGCAGGTTGGGGGAGAAGCCCCCTTTCCCTGGTGGGCAGAACCCCCCTGCCTTGCCCATGGTGGGAAAGAGAAGGGCATACAAGCTCTGCCCATAGGGTTATTTGGGCTTACTTTTCCATCCAGTTTCCAGAGACCCCTTCTGCAGCCCAGGCAGGTGCATTTACACTGAAGAAAATGCCCTCCTCAGTTCTGTGGATAACCTCCCTTCCTTCACATTCCTTCCCCTCAGTGAAAGCCCAAGTGCCCCCAAGCCCACCTCCACCAAGTTCTTGAATCCTGCCTCTCTAAGACTCGTCTCCTCTGGACAAGGTTTTGATAACGCTATCATATCCAACATGTCCAAGTCACTCCTTCTCTCTCACCAAATCAGGAGCTCTCTGAGGGCAGAAAGGAATGACATTGCCCAGCCTACCACCTCTGAGCCCCAAGAAAATGTTAAAGTAGGGCTGTGAGTGAAGCAGGTGGGGGTCATGCCCTTTATTTCACAAATGGAAGAGGCCCACTCCAGGAAGGCATGCGATTTGCTGAGTTTGAGGCCCTGCTTCATGTACATCTCAGGATGCCCCAAAGTTGGTGGTAGTAGCATGTGGTTCAGTTTGCCCTTCACTTAACCCCATAGTCCCAAGTAGAGCCCTAGCTCTATGTGGAAGTTACCCACGAGCTAATAGCAAGTGCCTTCCCAGGGAACTTCAGTCCTTGAATTTTGTGTATCAGGAGGGAGAGTCTAAGAAGGAATCCAACTGGTCTGGCAGGCAGGAGACATGCTCACTCAAGATCTGGGTCTGCCCCTTAACTGGCTCTGTGACCTTGGCCATATCCCTGCCCTCCTCTTGGCCTCACTTACTCTTTTCTCAAATGAGGAGTTTGGACCAGATGAGCTCTGAGGTCTGAGTTCCTATTCAAGAGCATTCCTACTCTACACACGTATCCCACAATACCTCTACCATCCGTGAAAAAACTAGCTCCCACAGCCCCAGCTGGGAAAAATCCTGCTACTCTCATTCTTTCCCTTGCGGTCGCCCCCAATCAGAAATATCTGCCATATTTTAAGTGGAGTAAAGGAGTGGAATAAAGCCCATGGTTCTTCCTGGACCTGCCTCCTGAGCCAGAGATGCCCTGCCCCATCTCACAGGGGCTGTCAGACTTAAGATTTCAGGGGGGTTGAAGGCCAAGGTCCCGCGAGGACCAGCTGGGCACCATTTCACTACCATGGACAGCGATCGTGGTGTCTGGGGCTTATGGTTCCCGGCCCCTGGTCTCCCAAGCTCAGGAGCCTGAGCCTCAGGGAGGCTGAGGGCGGCTCTCCTTGCCCCTCTGCCCTCTCAGATATCCACTCGCAGCTGTAGGAGTCCTCAGGGAACCAGCAGCCAAGAGGAGCTGAGGTTTGCAAGTCGGAACCCCCCTCCCCGGACCCCTTGTTCAGCGTCGATGGTCAGTGAGGTCAGCCCCCTCTTTGGTCAGCAGGAGCCGCCCACTCTCCCACTCTGCTGCCCGCCCCCCGCCCCTGACGCCCCTCTTACCTCTCTCTCTGCAGTCAGCATCCCTCCATCACACCTCCTGTTGGGCTCAGTTTTTCTTTCTTCCCACGTTTTCCCCGCCTCATCTCCCCCTCCTCCTCCTCCTCCCCCTTCCTGTGCTCATATTCCCTTTCCCCAAAGGCCTTCACGAGCTCATTCCCCCTCCTCCACCGCCGTTACGGTTATCTAGAACTGCCGGTGGGGTGGGGTGACATGACATCATTAGGGGAGACGCAAAAGGGAGGAAAAGGACACCGGGGAAGGGGACTGATACCCCCTGCTGTGTGTGCAGAAGGCCCTGTTTCACAACCACTGGACTTTGTGTATTCTGATCCAGGAGGGCACGTCTGTATATTCATGTAAGGGAGGAACCTTCCATTCTCTCTGTTATTAGTCTTCATAATAACAGAATACCTCTCTTTAGAATCCTAAATAAATGGGATCATAAATATATATGTGCATATATACATATGTATCATCCTATATGTAGAGAAAAACTCGCGTGTTTCTTTTATCCACATTCCCGTTCTTCATCCGTACCTACTCACACATGACTACAGTCTGCCTCTCCTATAGAATTTAATTTCCTACTTATTTAAGCGAACATATTATAGACAATGTATGACAGCTCATATACGTGAGGAGAAAAAATATATTCATATGTGTGTGTGTATGTGTGTGTGTACTCAGGTTCTTCCTCTGCTCTTTATTATGTCCTTGTAACCATTTATTTTTTTCTTTTAAATCATTTATGGGACATGCATATTATCTCCTCAATAACATTAGTAATCACTCGCTCTCCTATGCAAATGAGTTCTCACATATTCACTCTCTATTCACATCTGAGTACTCATATTTTCTCTGTGCCTTCATTTATATATGCATTTATACATTCTGTCTCTCTTCTCATATTTGGTAATTCTCCTATATCCTCTCTATAAAACTAAAATTAGTCCATTGCTTCATTACCTTTGAGAGAATATATCAAAAATTGGTCTGTTTATACACAGAACACACCAGCACTTACATCAAGGAAAATACACAATAAGGACAGCTGTAAGTAGAGACATATGGAGTCAATGAGTACTCACAAATGAAGTACTCATACAGAGATATAGAAAGGCTTTGTGAATGCCAGTATATGCCAATAGAGAGAGAATATAAGAATAATCTTATACATGGGTCACAAGAGACAACATAGTATATTTAAAATACACACTCATATATGTATTTATATATGTTTGTGCATGAACATATATGTATGACTATGTAGAGAATATCGAGGAAAATTTACTTATTGATTCATTTACAGAGGATATATGGATACTAAAATATGAACACCAAAATAGCAGGAATATTCACACATAAAGGGAACATACCAAGATGCATGTATGGATATGAGAGTAGAGCTGAGTACTCATCATGTCAAAATACACATGGAAAATAGGAATGCTCATCTGTGAGGAGATATGACCAAATATTCTATTTTTTTCATGAAATTTTAAAAGTTAAGGTTCTCAGTCTGTTTTGCCTTTCTCTGCCCGATCTCCACTTCCCAAGTCAATCAGAAGTTTCTGAAGGCACTCCGGAGACCCCCTGACATCTCCTCACCAGGGATACGAATTTATATGGATTGACTTTTTTTAAATGACTGTAAATGATTGTTCCAAATGTGCACAAGGGTGTGAGAGTGTAAGGGTGCGTGAATGCGAAAGTGTGTGTTTCTTCTGTATATGTGTGTGCATGTGTGTGTGTGTTTGTGTGTGTGTGTTTACGTCCTAACATTTATCTCATTCCCTGTTCAATCATTGCTAACGCATTTCAATAGTTCCATCCTATTGAAACCTAAGGTCACAATGCAGACTCTATCCCTACATCTATTGAACTTTCCCCACAATGCTAGTAAACTACTCACACACACCCACAGCTGAGACATCCCTGTTAGTCAAATGCCCTCCCTGAGGGGAGCACCCAAACAGCAAGTTCTGCCCTTATTCTAACTCTAAGTGTAAAAAACCAAATGGTTCTTCCTGGATCTACTTCCTGAACACAAGGTGTCCTCCCCCATCCCCATGTCGCAGGGACTCTCATATCTCAAAGGCCAGGGGGGGTGGCAGGCTAAGGTCCTTTCAGAACCGGTTGGAAACTGTTTCCTAACTACGGACAGAAGCCCTGTGCTCAGGGACTTACATTTGCTGTCCACTTGTCTCCCACGATCAGGAGCCTGGGCAGCAGGTGGCTTTGGGAGGATGCCCTGGCATGTCACACCTCTCAGATATCTGCTTCCAACCCCTGGGGTTATAAGAGAGCCACTAGTTAAATGGAGCTGAGTCTGGGCGAGGCGGACCCGTTGTCTAACCCGAATGGCCAGTGATTTCAGCTTCCACTTTTATGAGGCAGAATTCCCCCACTCAACAACGCTGCTCCCCCACTTTCACTGACCCTCACCAGGCATCCTGCTCCTCTCTCTGGATAGTCAGTATCCCTCCCACCGACCCTAGTCAGGCTGATTTTTCCCTCACGCATCGCCACTACTAGAGCCGCCAGTGGGGTTTCCTGACTGTTATCTTTTTGAGAGCTTGGAAGGGATGGACAAAGACTGATGTCCCGCAAACCCCTGTTGTCTGTCCGGATGATTTGTGTCCCCTCCCTCTTTCAAACGTTGAGGTTTTTATAATCTTATTCGTGACGGCTCAAAAACTTAGTCTATTCATGTAAGGCAGTAATCTTCCACTGTCTCTTCTTTACGACAGCTTTATCATTTTCTTTATAATGGTGTGTGTGTGTACATGTATATATATATAGACACACACACATATATATACATATATATACATATATACTTATATATACCCACACATACACATGCATATATGAGTTTTTATATATATATATGGGATTATACAATACTATATAAAGGAATTTGTGTATTTCATTCATATATATTTTATACATTCATTCAAGTCTATTCATATTATATCACTGTATTCTTTCTCCTATAAAGTATAAATTCATATTTGTGAAGCAATATATAAGAAATATGACAACTCATGTACATAAAGATAGATATATATATGTGTGTGTGTTGTTGGGAGCCAGCACTTTAGTGCTGGGTCCCTCACCCTTGAGGTCAACATGCCCTGAACATCTTGTTTGCAATAAGCAAATATCACAAGACGTCTTTGTCAACGGATGTCGCAACCACAAGAAGGCTCGGCCCCCCAGTCCCAGGAAATAACCTAATCGTAAAGATTGCATGATTAGATACTACCCTCGCCCTGGACCCTCCCCATTCCTTTCCATTCCTCTTCCCTGTTTCAATTACTATATAAGCTGTACCCTGAGCTAGATAAACTGAGACCTTGACAAATCTGCTTGGTCTCCCTCCTCTTCTCGCCCGTTTCTCTTTCAGGCTGGGTTCCCCTCGACCCCCCGAATAACTGAGTCCCGCGGGACGGGACAAGTGGCGCCCAGACGTGGGGCTCGAGGTACGGACCCTTGCCGGACGGACCCCAACCCGGAGAAAAGCGTCGCCGCGACCCCCTGATGTGAGGAGCGAGGACTTCTTCCGCCGCTCACGGAAGCTTCAGCCCTCGGTAAGTTGATTTCGTCCGTCCCATAGAAATGGGCCAAAGACTATCCAAAGAGCAGGTCTTTATGAAAGACCTTAAGACGTCACTCAGAGAAAGAGGAGTTAGAGTTAAGAAAAAGGATCTGGTAAAGTTTTTTCTATAAGGGTTAAGAAGAAAGACTTCTATGATTTTTCTGGCACTCGGCACATATCTGTGGTGTAGTAAAAAGTTGCAGGAATAAGTCTAAAAGAGCAATCTTGTATGGGAGAAAGTCTAGACAGGGAATCTTATGCAAGGCTTAGTTACACAGTGATAGAAATTAAGCCAGAGTTATAATGTGTACAGAGGATTTCTGACAATTTTTTCTCAGTCTTTTGGATTCTTTTATTGTCTGTATATGTGTTCTGTCTTTACATGTTCTGTGTGCGTATGTTTGTGAGTTGTTGCGGTCAGCTCCATGGTGGCTGGACCTTGGAGTGTTGTCTCTTTTCCTCCCCCTCCTCCCTTCTCTCTGATGGCTGCAGCATCAGGGAGAAGTATGGGAGAGAGAAAGAAAGGAACTAATCTTATATTGTTTGGTTTATATGATTGCAAAGTGTAATCTTGGATAAGAAATGCAAGGATATAATGTCTGTGCAGTTTTAAAGGGGGCTTTGATCAAGGCCCATTAGCAGAACAACGTGGATGTGAAGTTTAGGGAAAGCGTAAAAGTTTTGGAAATTGTTTGAAGGAGAGAGAGACGAGGGGAGATCTGGGGCAGGCTGATCAGCATTTTCATTATCTCATGCCTCACCTAAAAGAAAAGTATTTTGTATAATGAGAAGTAACCAAAAGGAAGTTATTCTGTTCACATTTTAAGTGAAACGTGTCACTCCTAATTGGATGTTTAAAACAGATCAGGATTTGTTATATTATTTGGCACTAGGCAAATTGGAAATATGCATAAATCTTAAAGGGACACCTCAGCAGAGATAAAGCTTTTGAAACTCTCCAGCAGAATGGAATAGACTTGGCGCCACTGGGCAGTTGTCCAGAAGTCTCCCTCCCTTCAGCTGAGGAATTAAAAAACTCTCTCATTCAAAGAAGTTCTTAAGGAGTAGACACAGAAATAAAATTTACTTGAGTAAAGGATGGAACCATTAAGATTTTTTGCCCTGCAGTCCCAACTCATCATTCAGCTGGGTCTACAGCGAATTGTAACTTTTATCATTCCAGATTAGATCAAGAGAAGAAAACTATTATTTTGAAGGTTTTCAACTAATTTTTTTGTAAAAGTTTAGTGACTATTAACAACAGGAGAAATTTTAAACGGTTTTAAATTTTCATTTTCAAGATAATGTATTGATAAATTAACATGTAATGGTCTATGGAGCAGAAAAGATCTTGCTCTTTTAATCTGAACTTGTAGTCATTCCTTGGCTTAAGCAAAAGTTAAATTTAGTGTTTGAACTTATTAACAACGTAATTTCTAAAAAGTTTTTTTTTTCCAGAGTAAATGTAATCAGAGAAGGAGAAACTAGCCTGTGAAACAATGATGTAAGGTGGTAAGGTTTAAGTTTGAAGTCACCTATCATAGATCCTACAAAGGTTACAACTTTAAATGACTTTCAGAAATTGATAGGAGA
This sequence comes from Bettongia penicillata ogilbyi, assembly GCA_023548195.1. NCBI lineage: Eukaryota > Metazoa > Chordata > Mammalia > Diprotodontia > Potoroidae > Bettongia > Bettongia penicillata. The sequence continues at coordinate 90,148 of JAJHZJ010000263.1, forward strand.
AATTCAGTGGTGTAGGCCACAGTTGGGAATTACAACTGATCAAATGAAACCATTATATGATTTATTGAAAGGTCCTTCTCAATTAAACTCATGCAGAGAATGGACAGATGAAGCACTGGAATGTTTGAAATTAGTGCAGAAAAAGATTATGGAGTGTACTACTAGCAGGATATTAGAATCACAGGACTTGAAAGTAACAATTTTATTCACTGAAAAAATACCCACTGGAGTTTTACATCAAAAACAAGGGATTATTGAGTGGGTACATTTGGCTCAGATAAAGAACAGAGCTTGTGTGCTTTATGCTGTGCTGGTAGCCCAAGTCATACATAAGGCAGTGAAGAGAGTAAGGATGTTAATAGGACAGAAACCTCACACAATATATACTATGTATACAAGTCAACAAATAGAGAACTGCATACAAGAGTTTGTGGAATGGCAGATATTGATTAATCAGAATTTCCAACACGGGTTCCCAATTCCTTTTGGGCAGCAATTTGCCACATGGCCGTGATCCTGGGCCGACAAATGCTCTTCCTCACTGGTAGAGGGAGTTAATGTTTTTACAGATGCAACAAAAAAAAAAATTTTAGGGCATCTATGTATATTCCATCTAAAAAGGAGATGCATAAATTTAAAACAACATTTACTTCTACACAGCAAAATGAATTATATGCAGTATTGCAAGCATTATTATATGTGAAAGAACCTTGCAATATCATCATAGACAGAAAGTATACAGCACTATTGATACCTAGATTAGAGTCAGCCTATACTCCTGATAGGGCAGATAGTATTAAACAGATTACTGTGGAAGTTCAACAGGCAATGAGGGCCAAAACAACAATATTTTATATCACACACACTCGGTCACATTCTAAATCATGGAGTACCAAAAAGCATTAAACCAGACAATGGTCCAGCTTATGTCAGTAAAGCCATTGAACAGTTCATGGTGGAATTTTCCATTTTACGTGTCACTGGAATCCCCCATAATCCCACTGGTCAAGCTATAGTGGAACGAGCGAATCGCTCCCTGGACACCTACTTGCACAAACAAAAAGGAGTAGTTGGACCAGGAGTTGATGACAAATTTGCAATTGGCTGTTTATACTCTAAATTGATGATAAATTACAATTGGCTGTTTGGCTGTTTATACTCTAAATTATTTAAAATTCTATAATGATGGCTTATTGGCTGCTATGAAATTCTTAACATTTCCTAATAAGGAGTCTGCAAAGAATGAATCAGCAATAACAAGTGCCCTGAAAGCAGCCAGTAATGAGGCACGATGAGAATAAAAATTGATTTGGTCCTCATACAGTGTTAACGTGGGGAAAAGGGTATGTTTGTGTTTTAACAGATGATAATAAAGAAGTTTGGGTTCCAGTGAAAAGAATAAGAGTGATAGAGGACAACTGCCAAGGTGAAGCGGTCACAGGAAGTGAGGAGGTGCTATCGGTGGCAGATGAAAAAACTTCTGGAGAAGCTTAATCAACTAGGTCACGATGACTCCTTTCATTTTTCTCGTACTTATCATGACACTCAAGAACACTGCGTCCATCGACCCAGCACCGAAGGAACAACAGAGATGGGCATTCGTCAGGAATCCACCATGGTTAAGGGTGATGTCATGGAGTGAGACAATAACCAAATTTATCATCCAAGGCAATATTTCTCACATGTTTAAAGATGATGGACTATACTATGATAATAATGGGACTCTTTTTCAGAGACACTAACTTTTCAGAACTAGTCACAGGTTTCCCACCTTGTCTATAGAAGGGTATTCCTGGGAATTGGAATGGGTTTGGTTTTAAATACTTTAAGGTTCAGCCCGGCATTCCCTTTGCTCTCCCCTCCCCTTGCTGCTCCGGAATTACCCCCCATAACTCTATTACCCTCGATGTTGGGTCCTCCCTGCCCCCCAATTGCTCTTCCTGGACGAATACCTCTGACCCCCTGTACCCCCCACTAGGGCAAGTTTTTGTTTATGGGGGCAATCTGGCATACACAGCACTCCCCCTCAACTGGTCTGGCGTTTGTTTCACGGCCTCTAAACCCACAGACTGGTGGCCCACACTTTACCCAGATCTTTGTAAACTAGCCATAGGGGCTCCAGCCAATTGGGACTTGGAGGGATATTCTGATCAACAGGAGGCCCCCTCCGGAAAGCAGGGCCCTGATCCATGGGGTGGGTGTGGTACACAATCTCGAAAAAGTATGTTGAGAACACTCCCCTTTTATGTTTGCCTCGGCCCTCATAGAAGCCGTGCCTTGAACACCAAATGTGGAGGCATAACTGATTATTACTGCCGTAGCTGGGACTGTGAAACCACGGGTGACACTTATTGGGGTCCTTCTTCCTCCTGGGACTATATTAGGGTTACTGCTAATTATACCATCAAACTTTTCAAAAGCGTCCCTGTACCCCGCTATAATCAATAATGGGCTTTTGCTGTGACTGTGCCAATGACGGGAATATTGTGGCCCCATAACCTGGATAATCATGCCATTGGCTGCAGAGGTACCCAATGACGGGATTATTGTGGGTCCACCTACCAGAAATGCTGGAGGTGGGGGCCACCCACATAGCCTAAGACAGGGGCCCTGCCCACTTTCGGTACCAGGCATGGAGTCAGGCCACATAGCCTAAGACAGGCCTTTCACCTGCATTTCTAAACAGAAAAGGGGGACATGTTGGGAGCCAGCACTTTAGTGCTGGGTCCCTCACCCTTGAGGTCAACATGCCCTGAACATCTTGTTTGCAATAAGCAAATATCACAAGACGTCTTTGTCAACGGATGTCGCAACCACAAGAAGGCTCGGCCCCCCAGTCCCAGGAAATAACCTAATCGTAAAGATTGCATGATTAGATACTACCCTCGCCCTGGACCCTCCCCATTCCTTTCCATTCCTCTTCCCTGTTTCAATTACTATATAAGCTGTACCCTGAGCTAGATAAACTGAGACCTTGACAAATCTGCTTGGTCTCCCTCCTCTTCTCGCCCGTTTCTCTTTCAGGCTGGGTTCCCCTCGACCCCCCGAATAACTGAGTCCCGCGGGACGGGACAGTGTGTGTATATATATATATAGATATAGATATAGATGTATAGAAATATATCTAGGCACTCACGTTCTTTCCCTTTATTTCTAGGTATGAGTGCTCATTTTTTCTTTCCACAAATTAATTTGAATGGTTTATAAATCCTGTGTCCTCATAATCCTCCTTCATAATCATTCTTTCTTTTCCTGTGTATATGAGTACTCACATATTCACTCTCTACTCATTTACTTGACCAGCTATATTCTCTCTGTTCATAAATACATATATCTTATAGATAATTTTCAATTATCTCCTTATTCACCTAGAAGTGTTCTCCTATATCCTCTCTATATTCCTAAAAGTTTTCCATGTTTTTCTCCTTGTGAGAGAATATATGGTGACTGCTCTCTATATACTCAGAGGACATCGATCCTTAAGTATAGCAGTATAGATATAATATAAGCATGTGGAATGATTTATTTGGATCCCTCCTCTATTCCAGTCAGTATTACCAGTTTGATACTTTACACAAATCATACAGACATAATTTGATAAGACAGGTTCTTAGAGTAGGCCTCGAACTTTAGTGTCATGTATATTACTTTTTTGCCAGTTGAAAGTTCACTTGCACAACCACAAAAATGCTAGCAAAGATATATCCGTCCTGTTTTACTCAAATTCCCTGTCCAAACTCTGCAAAGGTGGGATGCCTTGATTCTTTAGAAAGTCCTCTAACTTATTTTTTTACCACTGCACCACCCTCTCTTGCCCAACATGAGCAGGTGACCATCTCCTGACCCCTTTCTTGCCCATCCTAATTTTTGGCTCTCAAGAGCAAGGTCTACTAACCAATGAGATTCTGTATTTTACCACTCCTCTTTTGCATAGGTGGATATCAAACCCTAAAAAAGGAAGGTCCTGGGGACCAAGGACATGAGGAAGATCTGAGGTCCACTTAATTAGAGGGACCACGGACTCTTCAATAGAGTGTCATTGGCTAGGAGCTCTGCCACAGTTTCTTTTGAACAATTTTAAACTCCCCATAAAGGACTTATAGGTATAGGAAAATTGAGTGAAGCAGTACTCACAAATGAAATACTATTAAAGGAATATAGAAAGACTATACGAGTGCTCATATACATGAATGTATAGAGAATACATGATCATATAAATGAGCCACAAGGAAAAATATAGCATATTTCTATACATTAAATACATGATTGCTCATGTATATGTAACTACAGAGAAAATATAGGGGAACCTGTACATATCTATTCATGAAGAGGGGGAATTAATAAGGACTGAAATATGAATAACTGGGGAGGGTTGGAGAGAATTCCCACATTGCATCCATAAAGAGAACATATTCACCCTCAGATGTATAATTACAGAGAGTGAGGTGGTGAATACCTATACATATAAAATACAAATGGAAGATTTCCATCCTCAACTGTGAGGGGATATGTCTAAATCTCCCATCATGCTTTTCCACAAGATTTTCCTTAGGACGCAAGGTTCTCAGCCTGTTTGGCCTTTGGTTGCCTTGCATCTCCATGTCCTCAGTCAAGCAGATATTTCTGAAGGCATTTTTGAGATCTTCTTTCATCTTCTTAACATGATTACTAATTGATATAGACTGAAATTCTTTACCAAGGGATTTTACTGGAGGTTTAATTGTGTTGGGATGTGTGTGTGTGTGTGTGTGTGTGTGTGTGTACTTAACAGTGGAAGTCTGTGTTTCTATTTGTGAGTGGGTTTGTCAAAACTTCCATCCCTGTGTGTCTTTCTGTGTCTCTCTGTATGCATATATTTATATCCTAATTTCCATCTCACCCCTTTTTATTTTTTTAAACACAAATTTATTTATTTAACTTTTTACATTCATTTTCACAAAATTTTGGTTCCAAATTTTCTCCCCATTTCTCCCCTCCCCCCACCCGAATACACTGAGCACTCTAATTTTCCCTGTCACCAATCTTCCCTCTCTTCTATCATCCCTCCCTTCTCTTGTCCCCATCTTTTCTTTTGTCCTGTAGGGCCAGATGACTTTCTATTCCCCATTACCAGTATTTCTTATTTCCTAGTAGCAAGAACAAGACTAAACAGTTGTTCCTAAAACTTTGAGTTCTAAATTCTCCCCATCCCTCCCTCCCCACCCATTCCTTTTGGGAAGGCAGGCAATTCAATATAGGCCCTATCTGTGTAGTTTTGCAAATGACTTCCATAATAGTTGTGTTGCGTACGACTAACTGTATTTCCCTCCATCCTATCCTGCCCCCCATTGGCTCTATTCTGTCTTTTGATCCTGTCCCTCCCCAAGTGTTGACTTCAAATTGCTCCCTCCTCCCATTGCCCTCCCTTCCATCATCCCCCCCACCCTGCTTATCTCCTTCTCCCCCACTTTCCTGTATTGTAAGATAGGTTTTCATGCCAAAATGAGTGTGCATTTTATTCCTTCCTTTAGTCGATTGTGTTGAGGGTAAACTTCCTGTTTTTTTCTCAGCTCTCCTCTTTTTCTCCCACTAAAAAGTCTCCTGCTTGCTTCTATGGGAGATAATTTACCCCATTCTATTTCACCCTCTCCCCTCCCACTACATTTCTTTCTCACCGTTTACCTTAATTTCTTTTAAGATATGGTCCCATCCTATTCAATTCACTCAGTGCTCTCTGTCTCTGTGTGTGTGTGTGCATATGTGTGTGTGTGTATGATCCCACCAACTACCCAGGTACTGAAAAGTTTTAAGAGTTACAAATGTTGTCTTTCCATGTAGGAATGTAAACAGTTCACCTTTGGTAAGTCCCTTATGACCTCTCTTGGCTGTTTACTTTTTCATGCTTCTTCTCATTCTTGTGTTTGAAAGTCAAATTTTCTTTTCAGCTCTGGTCTTTTCATCAAGAATGCTTGAAAGTCCTCTGTTTCATTGAAAGACCATATTTTCCTCTGAAGTATTATACTCAGTTTTGCTGGGTAGGTGATTCTTGGTTGGAGTCCTAGTTCCTTTGACTTCTGGAATATCCTATTCCACGCCCTTCAATCCCTTAATGTAGAAGCTGCTAGATCTTGGGTTATCCTGATTGTATTTCCACAATAGTGGTATTGTTTCTTTCTAGTTGCTTGCAATATTTTCTCCTTGATGTGGGAATTCTGGAATTTGGCCACAATGTCTCTAGGAGTTTCACGTTTTGGATCTCTTTCAGGTGGTGATTGACGGATTCTTTCAATACTTATTTTGCCCTCTGGTTGTAGAATATCAGGGCAGTTTTCCTCGATAATTTCATGGAAGATGATGTCTAGGCTCGTTTTTTGATCATGACTTTCAGGTAGTCCCATAATTTTTAAATTGTCTCTCCTGGACCGATTTTCCAGGTCAGTTGTTTTCCCAATGAGATATTTCTCATTCTCTTCCATTTTTTCATTCTTTTGGTTTTGTTTTGTGATTTCTTGGTTTCTCAGAAAGTCATTAGACTCCATCTCTTCCATTCTAATCTTGAGAGAACTATTCTCTTCAGTGAGCTTTTGAACCTCTTTTTCCATTTGGCTAATGTTGCTTTTGAAAGCATTCTTCTCGTCATTGGCTTTTTGAACCTCTTTTGCTAATTGAGTGAGCCTATTTTTCAAGGTGTTATTTTCTTCAGCATTTTTTTGGGTCTCCTTTAGCATGGTATTGACCCGTTTTTCATGCTTTTCTTGCATCTCTCTCATTTCTCTTCCCAGTTTTTCCTCCACCTGTCTAAGTTGATTTTCAAAATCCTTTTTGAGCTCTTCCATGGCCTGAGCCCACCGGACAACCACCTCGGATGTCTGGGATAGAGAGGCCCCGACCTCCACGTCTTTCCCTGATGGCAAGCATTGTACTTCGTCATCAGGAATGAAAGGAGGAAGAAACATCTCTTCCCCAATAAAGTACCTCTCTATGGTCTTATTTTGCTTCCTTTTTCTGGGCATTTTTCCAGCCAGTTACTTGACTTCTGAGATTCTTCTCCACCCCTACCTAGATCTGCCCAGCTAGTGCTTGGGGTCTGAGATTCAAAAGCTGCTTCCCAGCCTCAGGGCTTTCAGCAGGGGGCGTGGCTGCTATTCAATGTGAGCTTAAGTTCTGATGCTGGGGTGGGGGCAGGGCTGCCTCCCAGGCTCAGTTCCCTCAGGGGGTTTATGCAGAGATCTTCAGTAATGACCCTGAGCTCCTGCATGCTCCGGGAGTCCCTGGCCACCACTGCCTCTGCTGCTCCCTCTGCCGCTTCCTCCCGAGAGGGCTCGAGTCACGGAGACACCCTGTTCCCCTCTCAGACAGCCCAGAAATCTCTCTCACTGACCTGTAGCACCTGTGGGTGGAGGGACTTTCGTGGCTGCTGGAGATTCCGTCCCTGCAGCCTGCTCCTGTCTGCTCCTCTGGGGCCGTGTGGCCAGGGCAGTGCAGGGGTGGGCTCCACTGGCTGGTGCATTACGGACCCCTGGGGACAGCTTTCCAGGGCTCTCTGGAACAGAAATCTCTTCCACTGTGTTTCTGTGCGGGTTCCACTGCTCCAGAATTTGTAGGGAGTTCTTTTTACAGGAAATTTATGGGCTGTGGGTTCAGAGCTAACATAGGCGAGTCTTTCTACTCAGCCATCTTGGCTCCTCACTCCTTTTTTCAATCATTGTTAACACACTGGAATAGGTCAGAGAGATGAGGATTTAATTGAGGTCACACCCCTTTCCATTCTGTACTTTCCTTTAAATTTCCATTAACTTTGTATTCTGTCTAATCAATTTGGGCCTGTTGTGGAAGTGTTTAAAGGAGTCCTAGTGAAGTTGCTGTCCTGTATTCTTAGCCTCTTCATGACAAACCAGTGGATTAGGCTCCTGCTTCTGGCCGCTTCAGGCTGTTTTCAGCAAGGAACAAACTTAGTGATAGATGTCCATGAGGCTGAAGTCTGCAGGTAGGGAGAGAAGCCCTTTCCTTGCTCAAGGGGTTAATGGGCTTCCTTTCCCATCCTGATTCCCAGAGCCCCCTTCTTCAGGCCAAGAATATCCTTTTGCACACCTGAAAATGCCCAACTCTGTTCTGTGGATAATCTGCACCTTCCTTTCCATCAATGAAAGCTCAAGTGCTCCCCAGTCCACCTCCACCAAGAATTTCTGCATCCAAGTCTCTCTTTTGGCCAAGGGTTTGCCACCACTACTACACTGGACATGTCCAAGGTACACCTTTTTCCTCACTAGACTGGGAGTTCTCTGAGGGCAGAAAACTGGGATTTTGCCTAGGCTGACACCTCTAAGCCCAAGGAAAATGTTAAAGAAGGCTCTGAGTGAAGCAGAAACAGATCATCCCCCATTTGACAAATGGAAGAAACTCATTTTTAGAAGACATAGAATTTGTTCAGGCTCACCCTGCCAAATGTGCATCTCAGACTGGATCAAAGACAGGTGTGTGGGGTTGGTCTGCCCATCAGTTAACTCCAGAGTCCTAACTGAAGACTCCCAGAACCCTTGCTCTATGGGTATCCTGCCTACAGGCTTCTGTGGGGAACCTTCCCAGGGACCTTTGGTACATGAAACTCAGCTGCCAGAGGAGGAGAGGCCAAGATGGAAGCCAGCTAACCTGGCAGGCAGGAGAGACCCAGGCTCAAGGCTCAGGTCTGCCCCTTAATAACTGTGTGACGTTAGTCATGTCCCTTCCCTCCTCTTGGTCTCAGTTACCCTTTTTCTCAAATGAGTAGGTTGGACTGGATGAGCTTTGGGGTCTGGTTTCACGCTCCATCCTATCCAAACCTACAACTCCATTCAGACTCCATACTGATATCCTTCCCCTTCCCCAATGCTAACAAACTAGCCCACCCCAGAAGTTTAGGAATCCCTGCTGGTCGAATGCTTTCTCTTGGGGTAGCCCCCAGTTCGGAAATTCTTCCCTTATTTCCATCTTAAAGACTGGAATAAAACTCATGGTTCTTCCTGGTCCTACCCCCTGAACAAGAGTTCCCCCCTCCTCTATCTCACAGGGACTATCAGACCTCTGAGACTGGAGTGGTGGGCAGACACTGTGAGGAAGTAACCCGTTAGGGACATTTCCCTACCAAGGACAGGAGTCTTGAAATCTGGGGCTTATGTTTTCTGGCCTCTTGTCTTCCATTCTCAGGCACCTGCGTTTCAGGTGGGCTTTGGGAGGATCCCCTGGAAACTCTGGGCTCTCAAATACACACTGAAGAACCTAGGGGTCCTCAGGGAGTCACCAGCACAGTCAACCAGAGTTGTGACAAGGTGGACCACCCCAATCCTCCTGGGGACCAAGCACTGATGGCTAATGACGTCAGCGTCCACCTTGGTAAGGCAGGAGACCCCCTCCCATCAATCGCGCCGCCTCCTCCGCGAGTCCCAGTCAGGCACTTCACTCACCTGTCTCCTTGCAGTCATCATCCCTCTCCTCTCCTCGCCTCGCCCCACGTCCTCTCGGCCTCATTTCTCCCTTCTTCACACCTTCCCATCTGTTACCTGTGTCTTGAACTGCCAGAGGCGTTACCTGACGGTGGTCATTCCGAACCCTGGGCACGGAGGGAGAGGACCTTGGGAACCAGGACTGGTGGATGCTCAGAGACCCCCCGCTACCAGTGCAGATGGCGTACACACAGACACACACACACATACAAGAAGAGAGATTATATCGTCCTATATATAGGAAAGAGTTTGCATATTTCATATATATTCTCTATCTTTATAAAGTTAGAGTGTCTCTCCTATACATAATAACTCCATGCTTAATGTATACAAATATTTTGATAACATAGGGCAGCTCATATATATGAAGATCGAGAATATATTCCTATATGTAAGTGCTCAAGTTCTGTCTCTTCAGTCTTTTGAGAGTAAGCAATTTATTCTTTCTAGAAATTCATTTATATGACTTCAACATTCGATCTTCTCATAACCACTGTTAATCATTCTTTCTATTCCTGATTATATGGGTACTCACATATTCTCTCTTAGTATATATTTGACTAGCCATATTTTATCTACTCATTTATTTAAATCTACATGTATGCGTATGTATACTTTAACTCTCTACTCAGATATTTTTGAAAGTATTCCACTGCTTTTCTCTCTGTGGCAGAATGTATGAAGACTCCTGTCTATGTACACAGAGATTACATAAGTATATCATATGTTGGAATATAGACAGAGAATAAGGGTATCTGTATGTATACAAATATGGAGTGAATGAGTACTCACATTTGAAATACCCATGTAGAAATATAGAAAGTTTCTATGAATGCTCATACATGCCAATATATAGAAAGAATATAGCAATACCATATATATGAGTCACAAGACAACATTGGATGTGTATGTGTGTATATACATACATACATACATACATACATACATACATACTGAATACATGATAGCTCATGAAAATTTATGTGTGACCATGTAGAGTATATGGGGAAACTATGTATCTTGATTTATTTATGGAGAAACAATATGAGTACTGATATATCAACAGTAAGGCATTATAGAGGAATATTCATTCATATGAATACATAATGAGAACATGTCAATACTCAGATATATGGATACAGCGAGAGAAGAGGTGAGTCCTCATACATTTCAAAATATACCTGGAAGATAGGAGTGCTCAGCTAGGAGGAGATATATCCAAAGATTCTGCCTTCTCTGACTATGATGTTTCGTTTAGGAGTTAAAGTTTCTCAGCCAGTTTTGCCTTTGTCTGCCAGACCTCTCCACATCCCAAGTCAAGCATATGTTACTGAAGGGACTCTGAAGACCTTCTTCAGTGAAGTCCATATATGTATCTGAGCCCTGAAAGCTTATCTTTTTACAAAAAGTGTTCTGTAGCCTCTCTTTTTATGTGAGGGTTAAATCCTCACTGACTCTACTCCTTCTAAGGGGGAAATTAAATAACAGAATTGCATTGGAATTTAAAGCAAGCGGTATTTACCTTTGGAGTTCTAAAATAATTAACAGTTAATTGGTAAAAATTGCAAAGTAAAAAAGTTCTGCAAAATTTTGAGAAAACATCATATACACACATATGTAGTTTGCAAGGGTGTAAAGATTCTGCCTTCTTTGGTATTTAAATATTTCCTTTGTATTTGAATGTCTTCCATATGTCAATGTAACCCTTTAACACGTTAGCAATTTTTATATCAGGTACAGAGTTGAAATAAAGATTGATAGAGCATGGGGTATTTATAATCTAAATTCTCTAAAGTTTCAAGTGAACTCTTGGCTCCTAATTTGATGTTCCCCTCAGAACTGTATGGAGTCATTAGACTCCATCTCTTCCATTCTAATCTTGAGAGAACTATTCTCTTCAGTGAGCTTTTGAACCTCTTTTTCCATTTGGCTAATGTTGCTTTTGAAAGCATTCTTCTCATCATTGGCTTTTTGAACCTCTTTTGCCAATTGAGTGAGCCTATTTTTCAAGGTGTTATTTTCTTCAGCATTTTTTGGGGTCTCCTTTAGCAAGGTATTGACCCGTTTTTCATGCTTTTCTTGCATCTCTCTCATTTCTCTTCCCAGTTTTTCCTCCACCTGTCTAAGTTGATTTTCAAAATCCTTTTTGAGCTCTTCCATGGCCTGAGCCCACCGGACAACCACCTCGGATGTCTGGGATAGAGAGGCCCCGACCTCCACGTCTTTCCCTGATGGCAAGCATTGTACTTCGTCATCAGGAATGAAAGGAGGAAGAAACATCTCTTCCCCAATAAAGTACCTCTCTATGGTCTTATTTTGCTTCCTTTTTCTGGGCGTTTTCCCAGCCAGTAACTTGACTTCTGAGATTCCTCTCCACCCCTGCCTAGATCTGCCCAGCTAGTGCTTGGGGTCTGAGATTCAAATGCTGCTTCCCAGCCTCAGGGCTTTCAGCAGGGGGCATGGCTGCTATTCAATGTGAGCTTAAGTTCTGGTGCTGGGGTGGGGGCAGGGCCACCTCCCAGGCTCAGCTCCCTCAGGGGTTTTATGCAGAGACCTTCGGTAATGGAGCTCCTTCCTGCTTGGGAAGTTCCAGCCACTGCTGCCTCTGCCTCTGCCTCTCCTGCTGCCTCTGCCACTGCCTCCCAAGGGGGCCCGAGTCACAGACACACCCCGCTCCCCTCTCGGCCAGCCCAGAAGTCTCTCTCACTGACCTGTAGCATCTGTGGGCGGAGGGACCTTCACGGCCGCCAGAGGTTCTGTCCCTGAAGCCTGCTCCGATCTGCTCCTCTGGGGCTGCGTGGCCAGGGCAGCACAGGTGTGGGCTCCACTTTCCTGGGTGTGATGGACCCTGAGGACAGCTCTCCAGGGCTCTCTGGAATGGAAATCTCTTCCACTGTGTTTCTGTGCACCTTGCAGTGATCCAGAATTTGTAGGGATTTCTTTTTACAGGAAATTTATGGGCTGTGGATTCGGAGCTAGCATATGTGAGTCTTTCTACTCTGTGATCTTGGCTCCTCCCACATCGCTCTATGTATATAGGAAAAACTTGTATATTTCATTTACAGATACTCTTTATCTTCATCAATATGCACTCAAGTATATGACTAGAGTATCTCTCCTACCGAGTACTACTTTCTACTTATGGACAGAAATACATTCATAAAATGACAACTCGTATATGTGAAGGCAGAAAATATATTCATATATATTTACTCGGGTTCTTTCTCCTCATTACTAGCCCCGAAGTTATTTATACTTCCTGTAAATTCATTTCAATCTATCTCCTCATGAATATTATTAATATAGTATTAGTGTTATTATTAATCATTTTCTGTATTCTTACATGTATTAGTACTCGAGTTTCATATCTATGCTTATCCATATGTTTGATATTTAATTATAAGTGTATGTACGTATTCGTACATTCTCTCTCTAGATATATATCAGGTCTTCTATATGCTCTCTGTGGTCCTAAAAGTATTTCACTGCTTCTCTCACTGAGAGAGAATAGGTGAAGACTCCAGTCTATGTAAATACAGAATATGTCAGTAATCACAGATAGGAATAGAATATAGGAATATGGTATGTGGTACAGTATGGCATAGAGGAATATAGTATGTAGTATGCTATTGTCTATAGGAAAATAGTATATGGTAGAGTATAGAAATATGGTACATGTACATAGAGAAATATGGAATGAATGCTCACAGATGACAGAATCATACAGGAATATAGAGAGATTCTATGGATGATCATATATACCAACATAGAGAATAAATATAAGAATAATCATGTATATGAGTCACAAGAGAAAATATAGTATACTTATATACACTGACTACATGACTGCTCATATATATGTATGCATGTATATGTATGTATATATATATGTATATATGTGTGTATATATATGTGTGTGTGTATACACACACACACATAAATAAGTGACTGGAGTATTTGGGGCAACTTACATATATTGATATATTTATAGAGAGTATATATGAGTACTAAAGTATGGGCAACAAGGCAGTATGGAGGAATAAGCACACCTATGATTACACAAAGAGAATACATCACTACTCGGATGTGTGGCTACAGTGAGAGAAGAGGTGAGTACTCATCCACGTCCAAATACACATGGAAGACCGTAAGGCTCATCTATGAGGAGATATGTCCAAATATTCCACCATCTTTTCCCTTGATGTTTCCCTTAGGAGTTAAGGTTCTCAGCCAGTTTTGCCTTTGTCTGCCCAACCCCTCCACCTCCTAAGTCAATTCGGCCCTCTTGAGACCTCTTTGTATCTTCTTACCATGTTTAGTGTTGGTGTGGATCAAAACCTTTTTAATGGACGATTGTTCCAGGGGTGTCCAAGTGTGTATAGGTGGGTGTGTATGAGTGTGGGAGTTTATGCATTTCAGTATTTCTCCGGGAGTGTCCCTGTTGTCCCCGTATGTCTTAACTTCTATCCTATCCTCTGTTTGATCATTGGTTCACCAGACTGCGTGTGGGAGTGTGGGAGTGTGACTTCCTGTGTGTCTGTAGCTGTGCATATTCTAAATTATATCTGATTCACTGTTCATTGATTTGGGGGCATGTGTGTGTGTGTGCATGTGTACGTGTGTGTGTGTAAATGTGGGAGCATATGTGATTCTGTATGTCTGTATGTGTGTGTTTATGTTCAAACTTCCATCCCACTCCTAGTTCAATTATTGCTAACACATTGAAATAGGTCAGAATGGAGTGTGTTTTAATGTAGGTCACATCTTTCTGTGTTGTGCTCTCTTTAGAGGTCAATAGGGAAGCTAGCAAGCCTAGCAGACAAGAAAGACCCAGGCTCAAGACCTGGTTATGGCCCTTACTGAATGTGACCTTGGCCATGTCCCTGTCCTCCTCTTGACCTCAGCCACGCTTTTTATCAAATGAGGAAGTTGGACCAGGTGAGCTCTGAGGTCTCTTTTAGGCCTTCATCCTATCCAAACCCACGAGGAAAATCAGACTGCAGTCCCACATCCATACCACTGCTTCCCCATGCTAGAAGACTAGTCTCTCCCCCTCAGTTGAGAAAACCCTGATAGTCTCATCACCCCTGGAGCAGCCCCCAATCAGCACCTTCTACCCTAATGATAATCCTACAGATTAGAATACAACCCATGGTTCTTCCTGGGTTCCTGGGTCTTTTGACTCAAAGGTGCCCCACCCCCTCGCCATCATCTCCCAGGGACTGTGAGGCCAGGGTGAGGGAAGGACAAAGTTCCATAGGGACCATATGGCACGTGTTGCCCTACTATAATTTGTGGAGGACTCCTAGAGTCTGGGGCTTATGTTTCTTGGTCCCTAGTCTTCCTCAGGTGGGTTTTGGGTGACTGTCTTGGCATCTTAAGCCTCTCAGATATTGATTGCCAGCCTTTGGTGTGCTCAGGCAGCCACACGCCAAGCAGAGCTTAGCCAGGGCCAGGTGGACCCCTCGCTGTGCGCGGGAGGTCGGTGCCGGTAGCGCCCACCTTGATGAGGCAGGAGTCCTCCTCCCGCAAACGCCGCCCCTACCTCTACTGCCCCTGATCAGGCATCGCACTCACCTGTCTCCATGGAGACAGCATCCCTCCACCACATACCACCCCAGTCTCACTTTCCCTGCCCTGCACACCTTCTCAGGCTCATTTTTCGATCTCCTAAGACCTTTACCAGCTTATTTCCCCTCCTCTTAATAAATTTCGAGGTCATTTTCCCCTCCGCCAAAGCAGTTGCCAGTGCCTGGAGCTCCCAGCGGAGTTTCCTGACCGTGGCCATTCCGGGAGCTGGGCAAGGAGGGAGAGGACCCCACGGACCAGGACTGATGTCCAGTGGCCCCCTGCTGTTTGTGCAGTTGGCCCTCTGCCCCGTCTTCAAAACCCTCTTGTCCAGGAGGCCTCAAATACTTCCTCTGCAAATTCATTGCCTCGATACTTCCAATTTTCCTCTTCATAAGAATTGAATGACTGTCCTTACAGTACTATGCAAATATAATACATAATATATAGGATGAGTAAATCAATATATGCATTATATATTCATATTACTCCATATTTTAATGTTATATAACATCATAAATTTGTGTATGATTATATGGTCACATATGAGAAAGAACTCATACATACATATATTCTCCTTTCACCCATGGGTACCCGTATAGAGGTCTACAGAGTCTCTCCTCTATACACTATAGCTTCATAATTATGTAAATGAAAATGTAGAGATCCTATGACAATTCATGCATACGAAGACAGAATTATATAAATATATACGCACTCAAATTCTTTCCCTTCATTTCTATGTACAGGAATTTATTTCCATAAGCTCCATCACATGATTTATACTTTCCATGTTCTCGTAAACATTAGGGACCATTCTTTCTATTTCAACATACTTTGAAATTCACATATTCATTCTCATGTCTATGATTACTCTTATTTCTTCCTATATGTACATACATATATATACACACACACATATACGTATGCATATCTATATTTATGTAAGTACGTAGGTGTATGTTCTCTCTACACACAGATATGAGTATGCCTCTATCCTCTCTGTATTTCTCAAAGTATTTCACTGCTTCACCTACTAGAGAATATGTAAAGACTCCTCTCCACGAGCATTCAGAGTATAACGGACTCATTCAAAGGAATATACAGAGAGAATAAAGTTAACTGTATGCAAAAGCACAAGGAGTGAATTGAGTCCTCACAAATGAAGTACTCATATAGGAAAATAGAAGGGAACTATCCATGCTGATATATGCCACCATATAGGGAGAATACAAGAGTAATCACGTAAATGAATTGCAAGAGACAATGCAGTTCATTAAAATGGAGTGAATACATGATTGCTCATATGTAAGGATATAGAAAGCATATGGTGGAACCTATGTATATATTGATTCATAAAGAGTGAGGATATATTTGTGCTGACATATGAATGACGGGGAGGTACATGAGACAATTCACACCATAAAGAGAGCATAGTAATATTCAGATGTATGGATTATAGAGAGCAGAGCCAAGTACTCAGACATGTCTATATAAATATGAAAGATATCAATGCTCATTTGTCGGGTGATATGTCTAAACCTCCCATCATCCTTTTCCACATAATTTTCTCCAGTAGGTAAACTTTGCCTGCTGTTTGGCCTTTGGCTGCCCTGCGTCTCCATGTCCTAAGTCAAGCAGATATTTCTGAAAGACAATTTTGAGATCCTCTTTTGTCTCTTCACTGTGATTACTAACCGGTATAGATCAAAATTCTCTTCAAGTAATTTATCCAGGAGAGTGGAGGATGGTCATAAGTGGTGGTGGGTAATGTTAGGAGTGAATGTTTCGATCCTTGAATGTATGCATTTGTCCAAACGTCCATACCATTCAGTTTTCTATCATTGGGACACTAGTGCATATAAAATGTAGGAGTGTATTTTTTTGTGTCTATGTATGTCCTAATTTAAATGCCCTCGACTGTTTACCATTCATGCACAATTTTGTGTGTGTGAGTTTGTGTGTTTCCGTGTGTCTCTTTAAGTCTGCATTTATGTCCTAACTTCCATTCCACTCCCTGTTTCATCATTGCTAACACATGGGATTAGTCAGCCAAATTGTGTTTCATGGAGGCCACATCTTTCTATGTTGTGCCTTCTTTTGAGTTTTTGTTAACCATAGTACTTGCTCCAGTCAGTTTGGATCTGTTGAAGAAGTATTTGTATTGCTACTGGTGAAGATACTCTCCTGCATTTCTGACCTCATGTTGACAAACAATTGGATTGTGATACAGCTTCAGGCCTCTTCAGGATGTTTGAAACAGGTGACAACCTTACTGATAGATGTCCATGATGTTGATCTCTGCAGTTGGGGAGAAGTCCTCTTTCCTTGCTCAAGGTGTTACTGGGGTTGTCTTATCCACCCTGATTCCCAGAACCCCTTTCTGCAGCCCAAGCAGGTACCTTTGCCCAGCTGAAAATGGCCACCTTTGTTCTGTGGATAATCAGCACCTACCCTTCCATCAATGAAAACCCAAGTACCCCCCTCCCCCCACCTCCACCAAGCAGTTCTTGATCCCTACCTCTCTATCGCTTGTGTCCTCTGGTCCAGACTTTGATATTGCTACAATGTCCAACAAATCCGACTCACTCCTTTTCTCTCATCAGAGAAGGAGCTCTCTGAGGGCAGGAAACAAGAACATTGCCCAGCCTACCACTTCTAAGCCCCAAGGAGATGTCAAAATAGGGCTCTGAGTGAAGGAGATGGGGTCAAGTCCCTTATTTCACAAATGGAAGAGGCTCACTCCAGGAAGACATGGGATTTGCTCAGGCTCAGGTCCTGTTTAATGCACATCTCAGGTTGCCCCAAAGTTGGTGATGGGAGTGTGTGGCTCTGTTTGCTCTTCACTTAACCCCACAGCCCTAAGTGGATCCCCAGCTCTGTGGGCAGCCTGCCCGGCAGCTTACTGCAAATGCCATCTCAGGGAACCTCAGTCCTTGAATTTTGTCTATCAGAGGAGGGAGAGCCCAAGGTCTGGATGGTCTGACCTGCAGGAGACACCCTGGCTCAAGTTCTGGATCTGCCCCTCACTGGCTCTGGGACCTCTGCCCTCCTTTTGGCATCGGTTACTCTTTTCTCAAAGGAGGAGTTTGGACCAGATGAGCTCTGAGGTCGGGTGTAGCTCTCCATCCTATTCAAGGGCTTTCAGACTCTACACACGTACCCCCAAATCCCTCTCCCATGCTCGCAAAAACTAGGTGGGAAAAATCCTGCTGGTCTCATCTTTTCACTTGGAGCAGCCTCCAATCAAGAATATCTGTCCTACTCCAAGCCTAAAGTTTTGAATTTAGCCCATAATTCTTCCTGAATCTGCCTTCTGAAGCAGAGGTACCCCACCCCATCTCAAAGGGGCTGTCAGACCTAAGATTTCAGGGGCATGGAAGACCAAGATCCCGCAGGGACCACTTGGAGACAATTTCCCTACCATGGACAGCAATCCTGGGATCTGAAGCTTATGGTTTCTGGCCCCTGGTCTCCCATGATCAGGAGCCTGAACCTCAGGGGTGTGTGGGTGGCTCCCCTGATCCTCCTCCCCTCTCAGATTCACATTCCCAGCTGGAAGGGTCCTAAGGGAGGGAGCAGCCAAGATGAACCCCCTCACTTATCCTCGCCCCCAAAGCAGCGTCTATGTCTGGTGAAAGTGATGTCTCACTTTCCTCATCTGTATAAATGAACTGGAGAAGGAAATGGCAAACTACTCCAGCGTATTTCCCAAGAAAACACCAAAAGTGGTCAGGAAGAGTGGGGAATGAGTGAGAAAAACTGAAGAACAACAAGCTATTAATTCATAAGTTTTTTACTTCATTAGGATTCTAGGAGTCCTACACCTTGAAGGCAGCTGAAATAATTTCTGTTCTGCAGATGTCCAAGAGGATCCAAGAAACTATCTACTGCTCCATATTGTTGGTCACACCAATAGGAAGTTAACACCAAATATTATGAAGACATGGTAGGGGTCAAGAATCTTCAAGAGGAAAATCCAGAAGAGAAAACGCTATGACCCAAAGCTAAGCCTCAGTGGGGAAATAAGGTTTGGCCACAAGAGTACAAGAGTTCCTGGAAAAACAATGAAATGGACGGACCGAGATTAATTCACAGGCAAGAGTCAATTAGGAATTTCTTTTTTCTTTTTT
The DNA here is from genome assembly GCA_023548195.1 of Bettongia penicillata ogilbyi. NCBI lineage: Eukaryota > Metazoa > Chordata > Mammalia > Diprotodontia > Potoroidae > Bettongia > Bettongia penicillata. Next base: position 109,307 of record JAJHZJ010000263.1, read on the forward strand.
TTTTCTTTTTTTTTTATAATTTATTTATTTATTTATTTAGCTTTTTACATTCATTTTCACAAATTTTGGGGTTCCAAATTTTCTCCCCTTTTCTCCCCTCCCCTCACCCCAATACCACAAGCAATCTAATTTTCCCTATCTCCAATCTGTCCTCTCTTCTGTCATCCCTCCCTTCCCTTGTCTCCATCTTCTCTTTTCTCCTGTAGGTCCAGATGACTTTCTATTCCTCATTAACTGTATGTCTTCTTTCCTAGTTGCAACAACAATACTAAACAATTGTTCCTAAAACTTTGAGTTCCAAATTCTCCCCATCCCTCCCTCCCCACCCATTCCCTTTGGTACGGCAGGCAATTCATGATAGGCCATATCTGTGTAGCTTTGCAAATGACCTTCCTGATAGTCGTGTTGTGTAAGACTAACTGAATTGCCATCCCTCCTAACCTGTCCCTCATTGTTTCTCTTCTGTCTTTTGATCCTGTCCCTCCCCAAGTGTTGACTTTCAATTACTCCCTCCTCCCTTTGCCCTCCCTTCCATCATCCCCCCCAATATCTCCTTCTCCCCCACTTTCTTATACTGTAAGATAGGTTTTCATACCAAAATGAGTGTGCATTTCACTCCTTCGTTTAGTCAAATGTGATGAGGGTAAACTTCTTGTTTGTTTTTTTTTTCCTCAGCTCTCCTCTTTTTTGCCTCCACTAAAAAAATCTCCTACTTGCCTCTTAAATGTCATAGAGTTACCCCCTTCCATTTCCCCCTCTTTCCTCTCACTACATTTCAATCTCACCATTTACCTTAATTTCTTTTAAGGTATGGTCCCATCCTATTCAGTTCAATCTGTGCTCTCTGTCTCTGTATGTGAATGCATGTGTGTATGTGTGTGCATGCGTGTACATGTGTATATGTGGTCCCACCAACTACCCAGATACTGAAAAGTTTTAAGAGTTAGAAATATTGTCTTTCCCTGTATGAATGTAAACAGTTCATTTCTGGTAAGTCCCTTAATAATTCTCTTTGCTGTTTACTTTTTCATGTTTCTTCTCATTCTTGTGTTTGAAAGTCAAATTTTCTTTTCAGCTCTGGTCTTTTCATCAAGAATGATTGAGATATTTCACATTCTCTTCCATTTTTTCGTTCTTTTGGTTTTGTTTGGTGATTTCTTGGTTTCTCATAAAGTCATTAGACTCCATCTGTTCCATTCTAATTTTGAGAGAACTATTAAATTCAGTGAGCTTTTGAGCCTCTTTTTCCATTTGGCTCATTCTGCTTTTGAATTCATTCTTCTCCTCATTGGCTTTTTGAACCTCCTTTGCCAATTGAGTGTGCCTATTTTTCAAGGTGTTAATTTCCTCAGCATTTTTTGGGTCTCCTTTACCAAGGTATTGACCCGTTTTTCATACTTTTGTTGCATCTCTGTCATTTCTCTTCCCAGTTTTTCCTCCACCTGTCTAATTTGCTTTTCAAAATCCTTTTTGAGCTCTTCCAGGGCCTGAGCCCACCCACCACCCCCCTGGGGTGTCTGGGGTACTGAGGCCCCGCCCTCCATGTCTTTCCCTGATGGCAAGGATACGTCCTCATCATCAGATCCGAAGGTCGGGATCATTTGCATTTGTTGGAAAAAACTCTCTAAAGTCTTATTTTTCTTCCCTTTTCTAGGCATTTTCTCAGCCAGTTACTTGACTTCTGAGATTCCTTTCCACCCCCGCCTGGATCCGCCCAGCTAGTGCTTGGCCTCTGAGATTTAAATGGGCTTTCGTCCTGCCGGCTGTCAATCAGTGAGCTTTAGTTCAGGTGTTGGGGTGGGGACAGGGCCGCTTGCCAGGTTCCGATCCCTCAGGGGCTTTATGCAGAGACTTTCAGGAATGGAGCGGGTGGTGTTGGGGTGGGGGGCCCGCCTCCCAAACCCAGTTCCCTTGGGGGCTTTAAGCAGAAGCCTTCAGTAACAGAGCGGGGTGGGGGCAGGGTCTTCTCCCAGGCTCAGCTCAGTCAGGTTTTATGCAGGAGTCTTCCGTAATGAAGATCCTGCCTGCTGCTGGGGGATTCCCGAGTCCCGGTCTGCTGCCGCCTCAGCCACCCGCCCACACCTCTGCCTCCGCCGCTTCCTGCCCCCTGTCCCTGCCGCCGTGGCTTCCTCCCCAGGGGGCCCGAGTCACGGAGACGCCCTGCTTCCCCTCTCCTCCAGCCCGGCCTCTCTCACTGACCTGTAGCTTCTGAGGGCGGAGGGACTTTCAGAGGGGCCCAATAGTTGCCATGCAAGGGGACTCAGCATAAAAATGGCTGTTAGCAACTCAACAGATATTTCACAACCCAGGGTGGAGGGTGGGGGAATAACGTTTTGACAGGGGCCCAACAAAGCCTGTTGCTAGGCAGGTTATCCAATCCTGCCCAGCAACTTAACAGATATCTCTTAGCCTAGGGGCCCAGGGAGAAATAATGTCCACTTCAACAAGGAAGCAAGGGTTCTTTTTAAAGTGAAATCACAATTGAAGTAAAATGCCTCAAGAAAAGAACAGGAAGGAACGAAATATTGCTATGCACCTAAACTGTGCTTAGCATTTTATAGTTATCTCATTTGATATTCACAACAACTCTGAGAAGAAGGCTTTAGGTCTTTTTCAGGGGAGAGGGTGGCTCAAGCTGATTTACATTTCTGCACCTTTTGGTCAATGGGGTACCACAAGCACCACCTGCAGAACAAGGAAGGTATGGGGAAAATCTCACTCTTCCTCTGGAAATTGCAAGGGGAATTTTACCAACCCTTTGCAATGTCGCCATAAGCAAAGGAAGGGGAACCCAAGGTAAGGGGAATGAGGGGCACAGTAAAAGAAAACCATGCATCCATGCAAGCCAAAACCAAATCTAGGGCAACCTAAGGATATGGGCAATTGGTGAATGCAATGTAATGATGCAGAAAGTGGGCTCAAGTCGGGAGGTAGCCCTTCTCCTCACTGACTTGGTCTGGATTCTTGGGGAAGTCATCTGCAGTACATGTCATCTTCTTCAGGGCCTTACTGAACTGGAGGACAAAGTCTTCTGTGAGCTCAGATGTTCACTCAGAGGGGACTATTTTCCGATGATCCAGGAGTTAACACCCACAAGTTGGCACCTGTGGGAGTAGTTGGAAGGAAATTATAGGGGCTCTTAGATGACATATGGGTTGAGAATTGAGAGAAAACAGTATACCATAGGTCCTTGGTTAAAGTCACAGAGAGACGGTCCAATTTCCCAGCCATGCAGGGCTAGGTTCAAATAATACAAGAAAGTTTTCTTCAAAATTTCCATTATTGCATTCCCATATGCAATATACTTATATCAAGTCAGGTAGAGATCAAATTAAAACAGTAGCAAATCTGGTCCCATAAAAGTTTTAAATGGCAAGTTCCAATGATCAGAGCTTCAGGTGGGTTCAACTTTCACAGATCACATATCCTAGGTAAAAAGTATTGACAATGATCTTACGTTATTGATTTTTTAAAAAAAAGTACCAAGGACCTCTGTCTGAGAGGGACAACTCAGGAATTCTTGACAGAAACCAGAATGACCCATTGCTGGGCCAACCAGACAGGGCTGTAGACAGGTATATAATGGTAAATGTTAAATGACCAGCCATCCAGAACGAAACTGTATGGCTAGATATACTTTTGTTGTTTTGGTGGTGGTGGTGGTGGTTACTCCTTAGACCCAACCCAAGCCTCAATCGACACACTTTTAAGTTGAATCTGCAATATTAAGATTTTTTCATCCATTTCTTGTCTTGACAATCAACAAATCCAGCCCTGCTCTGTACTCTTTGCAGATTTGTGAATTATGAATGGCCATGGAGAAAACATAATTCTTGGCCTCCTGAGTCAAGTTGAGTTGGCTTTGGGCCTTACTAGTCAGGCCACAGCCATGGAGAAAGGCAGTTCAGACACACCAGTACCACCTGGTGTTGGGTTGCTCAGTCAGGGGGTGGCATCTGCAAAGGCCTGAACAGACAGCAATAACCATTTTTCATGTTTGATGAACTGTATTTCATTTTTGTCTAATTGTAACTAGTGTTGGCAGTAGTTTGCATAGAGGACTTAAAGGAACAAACATCCACCTGAAACAATACAATTCATTAATTCCTCCTGAAACTTTTGGTGAACTGAAAGCCTACTTTCTGTTAATCTTAACTTTGCTTGATTAACACCTGACACAAGGAATAAAAGTGTTAAAGAGAAGACATCTTGGCAGTCCTCCGATAGAAGCCAAACTGGAGTTTGAGCTCCTCCTCAATTTATTGAGCTTTCTGTGGAAAGGATTCCCTTAGCTGACTTGTGGAAGGAAAGATTTCTCCAAATCTATGTTTTGTTCATTTTCTTGGTGAAATATAAACTCATCCTCCTTCAATTAGTCCCCTGTGAATCATCTAAATGTAGTTTAATCTGCAATTTGACTCAGTTTACCTATAGATTTGACTATGTTTATTTCTTTAGGGGTTGTACGAAATTATAATTCTGCTCAAATAAGTTTGTTCGATTTTTATGACATTGATGGAAGCATGGGATTATGAATGTATCTTTTTCAACCTTTGTAGCCTAAAAGGACCCACAACATTGCAAGATGTAAAAAAACAAAACAAAACAAAACAAAACTTTTTCTCTATCACTCTAATGCGTAGTCATCTACAAGAAGCCTTGTTAAAATCTTCGTCAGAGCTTAGGGTTATTTTTCTACTCTGAACTTGTGCCTAAGCATAATAACACCTAAGTTTTCTTTCTGTATGATTTCTGTGTTGTGGCAAATTTATTTCAGTGGCAGTTACTTACCACATGAACTTACAAAACAGCTCTTTCTTCCACAAGAAGATCCTGGGGAAGCTCTCCCACTGTAAGACAGTGCCTGCAGGACAGTCCTTTTGGGATTTCCCAATAGGAGAAGACCAGGCAGGGACCTCAGAAGGCCTCAGACACAGGCCTCTGTCCAAGATCAGTGTTGCTTGTGTCTTAGGGTCTCTATGAGCCAAGGAAGGGCTGAAGGCCCTCTAGAGGCCTTACCAACTCTCAGTCTCTGATTCTAAGTATTGTCACTGAAGGGGTCTATTCCTGCCACTTGCTAATGCACCCAGAAGGGGTGCACAAGGAGTCAGCATGTGTGAGATGGTCCTAGGATTGAGTCTGACCAGCGTCAGTGAAGACGGTGCAATGGGGCAGTGATTCCCAGGCCTTAGTCAAGCATTTGCCAATTCATCCCTGGTTCCTCCCAGCTGATTGCCTCACCAGGGCAATTACTGATGAAGGGAACCACCTTCCACTAGGAGTGAGAACAGGAAGTTGCTAAATGAGGTATGGATGCTAACCCTACTGCTGAGGTCTCTGGCTCTGGAGTAGAAGCCTCAAAAACAAGGGTTTGTGGCCCTAACAGAAATCCTGATGAGACACCCCAACCCCCACCCTACCACACCCCTTCCCAGGAGGAAATACTCAGCTAACTTCTGTTCCTCTTGATAAGTGTATGCCAGTCCTACCACCTCGACCCACTAGCTGCAACTGGCCCTCGAGAACACCATCAAGACCCAGTGTGATCACCTTGGAGGAATGGTAATGTACCCCCCAAACACACACCATTTCTGAACCTGTCCCCTCTCTGGGAGGCCTAGAACTTACAGGGTCAAAGTAGATCAACACCAAGACAAAGGCCAAGGCCATTCTTGAAGTGATGATAGGTTGGGTGGGTCTTTGAGGTGTATTAGAATAAATGGAACAGTAAAAAGACACGCCTTTTTTGGAGCAAATTCAATATGTGTTCAACAGTTGTAAAAAAAAAAAAAACCCTTGAAAGAGTAATTTTTTAGACGTCTCTCAGCACAAATGAGGGTTTTTGTCCTATCAGCTAATTATGCATTGGAATCAACACAGAAAACATCAGTCCTTGGTGCACAGAGATAAAGCAGGGCAAGGAGAAGCAAGACGGGTCAGGTAACCACATTCATTATATTGTGAAGGAAAAATCAGAAGAAAAGGAAAAAATCATGAGAAAGAAAGAAAAAGTGAAAATAGCATGCTTTGATCTGCATAAAGGCTCCATAGTTCTTTCTCTGGATGTGGTTAACACTTTCCATCAGTAGTCTTTGGGAATTTGTCTTGGATCATTGTGTTGCTGAGAAAAGCTAAGTCTGTCATGGTCCAGCATCACACAACGTTGCTGCTGCTGTGTACAGGCAGCAGGAGAACATGATGAAAAGTTCTGTTCACTTCCAGAGAGAGAGAGAACTGATTGTCTCTAAGTACAGAATGAAGCCTCTTCTTTTTAACTTTCTTCATTTTTCTTGCTTTTTTTTCAACATGACTCATACTGAAATGTGTTTTGCATGATATCACACCTATAATGCGTATCATATTGCTTGTCCCCTTAGTGAGGGTGGGGCAGGAGGAAGAGAAAGAATTCGAAACTCAAAAAAGTGAACGTTAAAGCTTTGAATAATTTTTTGTAAAAAGACTTCTTAAAAGTCCATAATGTTGGGGCAGAGCAAAGAAGGCAGAGTGGGAGGACAGATCTGAGGTAGCTCTCTCCCCCAAGGCCATAAAATAAATGTGTAAATGACCCTAAACAATTTCTAGAGCAACAGAAGCCACAAAAGGACAGAGTGAAAGAATTTTCCAGCCCAGAAAGTCTGACCAGGAAGGTGTATCTCACTGGGCTCAGAGTGGAGCACAGCCCAGCGTTGGCCATTCAGCATGGCAGGGATAGGACTGGAGCAGGCTTCAGGGCCCAGAATCATGGGAAACAGCTGTGGTTCGAAGATTCCTCAACCTACAAGCACCAGAGACCAGAGCCAGTGAAATAGCTCTTTCACCTTAGTCAAAAGGGAACAGGGTCCTGCCCTAATCACGGCCCCAGGCAGCTTTAGCATCCCTTTTTGAAGCCCTCAGGGTAAAGAAAAACCTTGGGAGAAACAAGCAGCTAATAAGAATCTCAATCCTGATTGGCAGTCCTGGGGTGAGGAGGAGCTCTGGTGTGGTGGAGCTGGTGGCGACAGTGGAGAGACCCCGTCACAGATCCTGGACAGTAAAGAGTGCTTGTGGTTGCTCCCAGACCAGAGCACAGGCCAAGAGTGAAGTAAACTCCTCTCCTTTGATCGTGCCACTTTGGAGGAAGTGAGAGCTTACAGGTCCCTAGAGTATACCCTCCACTTGGCAAGGACTCAAAAGTCAAGCAATTGACTGGGAAAATACCACAAAAAGGGAAAAAAATGAGACTAAAGAAGGTTACTTTCTTGGTGAACAGGTATTTTCCTCCATCCTTTTGGATGAGGAGGAACAAAGCACACCATGAGAGGAAGACAGCAGAGTCAAGCCATCATCTAAAACTTCCAAAACAAATTTACAGTGGTCTCAAGCCATGGAAGCACTCCAAAGAGATTTTGAAATTCAAGTAAGAGAGGTGGAGGAAAAATTGGGAAGAGAAATGAGAGCAATGCAAGAAAATCGTAAAAAGTGAGTCAACAGCTTGCTAAAGAAGACCCAAAGAAATGCTGAAGAAAATAACACCTTTAAAAATAGACTAACCCAGTTTAGGTATCAGAATCATATTTGTATCATAAAAAGAATAATTTGGACTCCTTCTTTGGCAATTTTCACAAATAGTCTATGTAGTATTGGAATTAACTGTTTTTTAAATGTTTGACGGAATTCACTTGTATATCCGTTTGGCTTTGGAGATCTTTTCATAGGGTGTTCATTGATAGCTTGTTCAATTTCTTTTTCTGAGATGGGGTTATTTAAGTATTCAAATTACTCTTCTGTTAATCTGGGCAATTATATTTTTAAAATAATCATCCATCTCATTTAGACTGCTGGATTTATGGACATGCAGGTGGGCGAAGTAATTTCTAAATAATTTCTCCGTCATTGGAGGTTAGTTCATCCTCTTCATTTTTGATATTGGTAACTTGGTTTTCTTCTTTTCTTAAATTGACCAAAGGTTTATCAATTTTATTGCTTTTTTCATAAAACCAACTTTTAGTTTTTATTTATCAGTTCAATAGTTTTCTTACTTTGAATTTTATTAATCTCTCCTTTGGATTCCAGTACTTCTTTTTTGAGCTTTTTCAGCTGCATGCTCAATTCATTGATCTCCTGTTTCTGTGGTTTATTCATGTAGGCATCAAAGACATAAAACTCCTCCTAAGAACTACTTTTGCAGTATCCCATAAGATTGGGTAAGTTGTCTCGTTATTGTCATTCTCTTGCATGAAGTCATTGATTGTTTCTATAATTTGTTGTTTAACCCACTCATTTTTCAGGATTAGATTGTTTAGTTTCCAACTAATTTTTGGTTTATATTTTCATGGCCTTTAATTACATGTAATTTTTATTGCATCATGATCTGAGAAGAACGCATTGACTAGCTCTGATATTCTGTACTGGATTGAGAGGTTTTTCTGGCCTGGTACACGGTCAATTTTTGTATATGTTCCATGTACCACTGAGAAAAAGATATATTTCTTTCTATTTCCATTCTATTTTCTCCAGAGATCCATCATATCTACCTTATGCAGAATTAAATTCATGTCCATAATTTCTTTCTTGTTTGAGGTTAGATTTATCAAGTTCAGAGAGGGGGACGTTGAGGTCCCCCATTTGTATAGTTTTGCTATCTATTTCTTCCAGTAGTTTCCTTTACTTCTCCAAGAATTTCGATGCTGTACCACTTGGGAGCATATATGTTTCGTAAAGAAATTACTTCATTGTCTATGGTGCCTTTTAGAAGGATGTAGTTTCCTTCCTTATCCCTTTTGATTGGATCCATTTCTGTTTTTTCTGAGGTTAGGATTGCTGCCCCTGCTTTTATTACATCAGATGAAACACCATGTATTGCGCTCCAACCTTTCACCTTAACCCTGTGCTTATGCCCCCATTTCAACTGTGTTTCTTGTAAACAACATATTGTTGGATTATGGTTTTTAATTCATTCTTCTCTCCATATCCCTTTTATAGGAGAGTTCCTCCCATTCACATTTACAGTTATGATTACTATCTGTGTCTTGCCCTCCATCCCCTTTCCCGTTTGTGCTCTCACTTCTCTCTTCTCCCTTCCCCTCCACAGCAGAGTTTTAATTTCTGACCACTAACTCCCTCTGTCTTCCCTACCTTCTTTCAGCTCCCCTCCCCTTTAATCCCCCTTCCCCTTACTATTTCTTCCCTCCATTTTGCCCCCCCTCCCTTTTCTTTCCCCCTTCCCCTCCTATGGCATATAGAGTTAGTTGCATTTCTATACTTAACTGAGTTTGTTGTTCCCTCCTTGAACCCAATCAGATGCAATATTTAATATTTTACTGACTGACTCTTCTGGAATAGATTCAATGTGCCTCACATGTAGGTCAGAAGATCAGGGAGCTCTTTGATAATCTTTCAAAAGAAGCTAGTTCTCCACTCCCCCCATGGCTTAATCCATCCCCCTTTCCACAAAAGTCACAACACCAGCTTTCTGAACATTCAGACTGCTCTCCCCTGAAAGGTCGGAGGTTTTGTCTTTGCAGGTAATACTTGGAAACAGGATTCCTAATGCTTTTGATAAGACATCATGCACAGAAAACAGAGCCCCTAGACTACATGAAGTACCTTCTAGGAAACTCACTTAGAGTGAGGTAATGCCCATTAAGTGAATAGCTCTCTTTAAAGAGTCTGGGTAAGAAGTTATTGTTGTTCAGTGTGTGGGCTTCCAAGTGCACTGGGTTTAAGGTTTTGGCAAAGATAAGAGAGGAAAGAAGGAAAGAAGGAAGGAAGGAAGGAAGGAAGGAAGGAAGGAAGGAAGGAAGGAAGGAAGGAAGGAAGGAAGGAAGGAAGGAAGGAAGGAAGGAAGGAAGGAAAATATAAGGAAGGAAAGAATGAATCTGGCTCAAGTTACATGGGCGTCCTGTGGCCATACAAATTTGCCTTCCTTTGCAGAAGAAAAAGAAGGAGGGACCTCACTCTAAGTGAGTACTCGAATAGCCCAAGGTCTCCCATTGCATCCTGGGCCGTCTCTCGTCATCTTGATGAATATCTGGTCATGTCATCATTTCTCTGATGTCATGGTGTTTTTTTGAAAACGAAGAACAAACACAGACCTTCTAGGGAGGTCTCTGCACGGTGGTCAAAAAGCCCTGGGGTCCCAGGATAGGAAAGATAGTTAGCAAGACCTGATCTTTTGTAAAACAAATTCAAAAGACATTGAACCAAGCAGGAGATCATCCTGGATAGTACACTATAGTAGTGACAGGGGGAAGATGAAGGCATTTGGTCTCATCCCACTAGGCTGAAGTGTCTCTGTAAATAAGCTACAGTTGATATCAGCATTCATTGCAACCCAAAAGTCTTCTTGTATTTCCCAGTTAGGCTGGATGGGGGTATGCCCAACATCAGGTCCCTTGTTCTTGTTACTTTTTGCTCCTATTATTTGCTGTACGAGAATGTGACTTGTATGTAATTAGTCAGCAGTCTTAAATATAAAGACATCAGGCTCAGAAAACCAGAAAGGCAGACAAATAACACAATTTATTTATGAGTTTAATACTTTACACAAAAGACTTCAACATGCCTTGTATTGAGGGGGGACATTTAGAGAGTGTTACTGCATACACAAAGTACAATAAATATTTTAATACCTCCATTAAAATATAGCTACATGTTCTTTCATTCCATTTAAATGATTCCCTATCTCTTGCCGAGCAGATCTAGTTAGAGACAGCTTTCCATACTCCTTATAGCCAGCTACATTCTGGTACTGAAAATACTCAAAGGCTCACAAACTAATACTAAGCATTTGGGGGTGTGTGGGTGATAGCACCATTCACCCTTCAAGTCACCAACTCTCTTGAGATGATTACTCCATCCCCAACATGCGGTTTAAGAAGAAAAAGGAAGAGGAAATGGTTTTCTATTATTAAAGATGCTTTAAAAATGGGTTCCCAAAATAATAACATCTGCAACAACTCAGTGTCCCACCATTTAACTTTTATTCCCCAAGAGAATATACAGGCAGAGTCTACAAAATCCCATAAAGGACCGTGGGTGGTTAATTCCCAACTTTAAATGTACTGGGTTGGAGAAGGAAAAAACCCAGACAACTTTCCACAAAAACTGTACAATTCTGAAACTGCATAAAGCAGCCCCTTACTAGGGTTACTTGACTAATCCTTGAATTTAACAGTCTACTCTCTTTGTGCTTCAGATGGCTTTCACCTACAAAGAGTCATGCATTTGGAACCTTGCTTTTCCAAAAATATCCCTCTATACTCAAGAATCTAAGAAAGTTTCAGCATTACCAAGCATCCCAAATACTTGTCCCATATTCAGGGGTCTCGGATGACAATGCTCTTTGCCTAAAAACCCCTACAACAATACATTCCATTTAGGATTTGCACAAATAAAATTCTTAAAGTTTATAATAGTACACAGTACACAGATAGAAACTACTTGCGCAGACAATTTCTATTATGGTACAAAAAAGCACCCAGTGAATGTACAATTACAGGGAAACGAACTTGTAAACATAAAGACATGTAAGGTTTTGTGCCGTGCTTGAAATGGACTTGAAAGCCAACAGGAATTAGGCATAGGAGAGGAGCACAATCAAGTTTCGGCATTTTTTTTTAACATTTCTGAAGAAACAGGTGCACACATGAACAGGGGAACGGGGAATATGGTACTCTTCACAAAGGAATCACAGAATAATAGTACTCAAAAGAAAACACAACCCCACTGATACTTCAGTGGAATGTAGCTCTTAGACACAACACAATCTCAAGCATCATTTTGAAATGGCCTGGGTTTTCAAAACAATTATAGATGTTCTTCCAGGAACTGAAATAACACATTAAATATCTTCCCAAAGGACATCCAACACTCTTGGACAACCATTTAATGTTGATAACTTGGAATGGGGGGAGGAGCCAAGATGGTGGAGTAGAAAGACACACATACGCTAGCTCCAAACCCACAGCCTATAAAATGCCTATAAAGAAGAACTCCCTGATGGAAGGGAGGGCAATGAGAGGAGGGAGAAATTTGAAGTTAACACTCGGGGAGGGACAGGATCAAAAGACAGAAGAGAAACAATGAGGGGCAGGATAGGATGGAGGGTAATTCAGTTAGTCTTACCCAACACGACTATCAGGGAAGTCATTTGCAAAACTACATAAATATGGCCTATATTGAATTGCCTGCCTTCCCAAAGGGAATGGGTGGGGAGGGAAGGATGGGGAGAATTTGGAACTCAAAGTTTTAGGAACAACTGTTTAGTATTGTTGTTAATACAGGAAAGAAGACATACAGTTAATGAGGAATAGAAAGTCATCTGGCCCTACAGGAGAAAAGAGAAGATGGGGACAAGAGAAGGGAGGGATGACAGAAGAGAGGGCAGATTGGAGATAGGGAAAATTAGATTGCTTGGTGTATTGGGGTGGGGGAGGGGATAAAAGGGGAGAAAATTTGGAACCCAAAATTTTGCGAAAATGAATGTAAAAAGTTAAATAAATAAATAAATATTTAAGAAAAAAAAGAACTCCCAACAAATTCTGGAGCAGTGGAAGCCACAGAACAATGGAGTGGGGGAGATTTCTGTTCCAGAGAGACCAGAAAAACTGACACCAACGATCGCACACCAGACCTGGAGCCGAGCCCAGCCCTGCTCTGACCACACGGCACCGAGAGGAGCAAATCCGAGCAGGCTTCAGGGATGGAATCTCCAGTGGCCACTCAGGTACCTCCACCCACAGGCATAAAGGTCAGTGATAGAGCCTGTTTGGCTGGCCGAGAAGGGAGCGGGGTGTCTCCATAAATCAGACCCCCTCAGGAGGAAGCAGCGGGGCAGCAGCTGACAGGAGCTCTCAAAGCAGGGAGGAGCTCGGATCCATTGTTGAAGGTCTCCATGTAAACGCTCCAAGGGAACTGAGCCCTGTGTGGCAGCCCTGCCCCCACCTGAGCAGCTGAACTTAATCTCACACACACGCACACACACACACACACACACACACGCATGCATGCACACACAGAGACAGAGAGCACAGAGTGAATTGAATAGGATGGGATCACATCTTTAAAAAATGAAGTTAAGCAGTGAGAGAGAAATGTAGTGGGAGGAGAGAGGGAGAAATGGAATGGGGCAAATTATCTCTCATGGAAGAGGCAGGCAGGAGCCTTTTAAGCGGAGGGAAAAAGAGGGGAGCAGAGAGAAAAACATGAAGTTTAATCCCATCACATTTGACTAAAGGAAGGAATAAAATGCACACTCATTATGGTATGGAAACCTATCTTACATTACAGGAAAGTGGGGAAGAAGGGGATAAGCAGGGTCGAGGTGATGATGGAAGGGAGGGCAATGGGAGGAGGGAGCAATTTGAAATCAACACTCCTGGGGAAGAAAAGGATCAAAAGAGAGAATCGAAGCAATGGGGGGGGGGCAGAATAAAATGGAGGGAAATACAGTTAGTCTTACACAACACGACTATTATGGAAGTCATTTGCAAAACTACACAGATATGGCCTATATTGAATTGCATGCCTTCCCGAAGAGAATGAGTGGGGAGGGAGGGATGGGGAGAATTTGGAACTCAAAGTTTTAGGAACAACTGTTGAGAATTGTTCTTGCTACCAGGAAATAAGAAATACAGGTAATGGGGAATAGAAAGTTATCTGGCCCCACAGGGCAAAAGAGAAGTTGGGGACAAGGGAATGGAGTGATGAGAGAAGAGAGGGCAGATTGGTGATAGGGTAAATTTGAATGCTCACTGTATTGGGGTGAGGGGAGGGGATAAATAGGGAGAAAAATTAGAACCCATAATTTTGTGAAAATGAATGTAAAAAGTTAAATAAATAAATTTATTTAAAAAAGAAGAAGAAAAAGAAATGAAAAAAAAAAAAGCTGATAGCTTGGATGATCTCAACGTTAATGCCAGTCCTGTGCAGATCTGTTTCCTTCTCAAAGATGATGTTCCCCTCTCCTGGAATCACGAGGAAGGGAGTCTTCTTTCTTTATGCTATTCATTTACTGCTGGTGGAGATTGAGAAGCAAAGCAACATAAAAACATAGCAATGAAAATTAGGCAAGCAGCTGTGATGGAATATTTTCAACATCCCATCATATAAAATTCTAAACTTATTTTGAGAAATGAGAGGAAGTCTCACTGCCACATTATTCTATGGCTAGTGCAGCGATATATTAGGACAAGTTTATGTCACACTAAAGATACTTTCCAAGCAAGAATACATGATTCAGCAGTCAACTTAGAAAGATGTTGAAAAGTCAATTATGTTGTGAAGTAAGATTATTAAAGAACTATGGAGTGGGGAAGTAGGCACACACCATCAGCCTGATCAGGAACGAGTTCTTGAGTCAAGGATTGAAAACACACTTATGAGCAAAATCTCATCCAGGGTAGAGATATGGGGATAAATACACTCAATGAAAAGTTGGCCAGCTACCCTCAGTCACAATCTTCACTGTGTGGATCCACCCCACTCCCACCCCTCCTAGCTCCATACTTGAGCAAACATGTCATTCCCAGTTACTTTTGAACAGTCTCCCTTTAGGGTTGGAAACAAGCTGTACCTGGCTGTTCAGTGGCACAGTGAACAGTGATTCCAGTATCTCCAAGCACTGGGTCAATGCCCATTTCTGCTCAATTGCTAGGCTCAGCAAAGACTTCAAGGTCTTCTTCTCATCTTCTGCAGCAGCAAGCTGTTGCTGTATTTCACCAAGCTGCACAACATATTCGTCACATCTGCAAAAGAAGAACAGAAAGGCAGTTCAGCACCTCCCACCAATCACTTCACCTGAACATTTCTATCTCCCATCAGGTATGGGTCCCCAAGCAGGCAAACCCATTCAACCCATTTATATTCAAGGAACAACTGGATCACTCATAAGTGAGCAGCTGCCATGTTGTTTCCTTGTCCTTGTAAAGAACACAGTTCTTCACTCCTTACTGCCTCAGTGTAGGAGGGGATCAGTCCCTCCATCACAAAACTGGAGACTGCCCTCTTAAGGAAAACTTTCACTCAGGAAATAAATTAATAACAGTGCCTTTCTCCATGATGTTCTAAAGTTTACAAAGCCCTTTTCTTACAGCACTAAGTTGGATAATCAAGGATTGTTATGTTAATTTTTCAAATGAAGGAAACCTCACAAAAGGATGTGACTCATCTTAGATCCCAAATCTTGTAAACACGAACCATGGTGCAAACCTGACTAAACCCTAGATCCGCTGCTCTTTCCTACGTCCTTCTGACTGAAAAAAAAAAAAACCCTGCTGCATGAGGAAGCCCAGTCAAACATAATCTTCTTTGTGAGAAAGCTCCGAGGCAAGGTCAAACACCATGGTTACCTGTGTCATTCCCTTGACATTCTCTTAATGCTTTAGCATTGCGTCTTCATAAGAATACATCTCCTGTTGAAGGTAGCTTACAAGGAAGCCACCATGTAGCACACTGTGCTAAGAGGACAGGACAGTTAAGAAGGAAAAGGGGAACTAAGCCAATTGATCTGTCCACTATCACGCAGGATGTGACTCCCAAAGTCAGAACCAAATTCCCACTTGGTCGTTCTTTCACACAGTGTCTCGTGTTGAGACAAGTGATGGGAAGTAGAGATAATATGAGCAGGAACAGTTCTACATGTGCATTGTCTTCTCTGGGAAGAAAAGGTACAAGGTCTCTCCTTCCTCCCTTTGTCACACACACAATCAAATGTGCATAGATTAGTTTTGGGGCAGGTGCCCACATTAGGGCAGCCGACGACTGGAATTCTCTCCCTTGGCCCAAGCTCTCTGTTTCCTCACAACCAGGAAATGGTTGTCCACTCACACCAGAGTGTTGGAGGAGTTTTGGAAACTTTAGAAGAGGCAGAACTGAAACTTGCCTGCTGACAAACACTGCCCGAAGGGAGGATAATTCCACAGTACATTGTTCCAGAACTTTCAGCTTATGCCTTAATTTACTCATGATTTCTGCCGCCACAAGCTTCGTATTGGAAAGGGCACCTTCAGCAGTCTAGAGGAGAAAAAAAAAGAATATGGGCCTACTGGCAAGCTGCAATGCAGAATTTTCCCAAACCTCCTCCAGAGGTTCAATGTGCTCCCCCTCCCTCCTCAATACTAGTACTTTCCCTCCGATAGTCCAATTTACCCTTTGTCTATCTTGCACGGACATGGTTGCTCATGTGTTGGCTATTGCACCAGTATGTGAGTACCAGGAGGGCAATGATCATATTTTGGTTTTGTTTTTTTAAGCTGGATTTTATTTTTGTACCCCTGCACCTTAGCACAGGGCCTGGCACAAGGTGAATTCTTAATAAATGCTTACTGACTTGGTTTTACCAACCAAGTGAACCAACATCTCAACATACTTTACATGATGTTAGCTACTGACTCTTAACCCACTACAGTTATCTCATATCAAGGGGGTTAGGAGTGTGATGCCCTGAGATCTTGGAAAATCCACATAAAAATTTTTGATCTTCCCTCTGTGCCAGAAGAAAAGTCTGAATCATTACCTTAAAATTCATTAAAATATGTTGACTCTCTTTAATATTCTATATACATTTTATGCATTTTGGCGGCTCTAAAGTTTTTCAGTGTCCTCTGTGGATTCCACAAAACTACTCCCAAATTCCTATTAAATTTCTTATGCCAACTCTTGGCATAGAAAAACAGCAATGGGAAAAGTCAAGATGTGGAGGGCAGAACTATAGTTCTTAGTGTTAATCAAAACTCTAAGATGAACCTACCCTGGGGCCTAGTCCACAAGATCGCTAAATTCCCGTCACTATGGACCTTGCGGATGACATGTAATAACTTGCTCATAGGCATGGGCAAGGGATTTTGTACTTTGTTGGTGTAGCAACACCTTAAAGTGGTAGAAATAGGAAAAAAATCAACTATTCCTTCTATCTTTCCAAGTTAACATGGTGAATGATGTGAACTTCCGAAAGAAAAAGAAAAATGTTCTTGTGGATGCCTGCTTTTCCCAACCTGACAACATGTCATCTTTGAATCCTTAAAATTTCATAGCGTGTCTCTTTCTGCCTCTGCTCCAGAGGCAAATGTGACCCACATGCCTGTGGAGTGTCCAAAGTGCCCAGGATTATTGCCAATAGCTTACCTGCTCGTTGGTCTTCAAGACAATCCTGAGAGTTACTATCTGTTCTCTTTGAGTGTCCAAGAAAGACTTCAGTTCCATTATTTCGTCAACAAGAGCATTTTTGTCCTTCAACTCTGTTGACATGGTTTCGAGGGACTTGTTGCCCAGTGAGATCTCCAGGGCTCTCTGGAGTTGCTTCACTTGATTTCCAATGATGCAGATTTGGTTGGAAAGACTCTCAGATTCCTTGTCTTCCTCTTCTCCATCAGACTCACAAGGAGAATCACAAACGGCCTGGTTGCTGTTGCCACTTTCCACGGTGCTTGCCTCAGGGCTAAACAAGGCTTTCACAAAGAGATCATCAGACTGGCTTCTGCACATACTTGTGTTGGCCAAGACATCATTGGCATGTCTTTTGCAGGTATGGACAGGGGTCTCTTGGCCATCTTTATAGCCCTCCAACAGACCACTATCAGGTAACAGGTTGTTGCAGGCACACACCTGGTCATACATGCTGGCCAGATCTTCAGTAATCACCTGCAGCTCCTCCTGGGCGAGGCTCAGTTGGCTCTGAAATTCTGATGACCGTTTCCTCGAAGCCTGAAGCTCGTTCTCTAAGTTAGTAATGATCTCTTGCTTCTGCTTACCTGAGAAAACCCAGAATCTTATGTGCTCTGCCAGGTCTTGAGACTCCTCTTGCCAGGCCTCCGTTTCCTGTTCGTACACGGCTTCAATATCCTGGTATTTCTGATGGAGCTCCTGAAGTTCTGTCTTCAGCCTCGCTACTTGGAAACAGATTGACGCCGTACACTTATGTTCCAGGCTATGGAGTTCACTGCCACCATTCTTCTCTCCATTCTTTCCAAAGAGCAAAGCCCCTTCTTTAGTGCCGCACCGTTTGTTCAGAGTCTGGATTTCCTCAAGAAGGTAGTTATTTTGAATTTGCTGTTCAGACAGCGCATCCTTCGTACTATTAAGCTGGGTCTGCAACTCTTTTATACTCCTTAATAGCCATGACTTTTCATGATCAACCTGAAGGTACAAAGCAAAGAAATTCAAGCAGATATTAGATTTCCTTCTAAAATTGGCCTTCAAATGAATGACCACTTGTCTGAGACATGGTGGAGTGGATTTCTTCATGGATAAAAATTCCCAAGGGTGTTAGGGGTCATCTCGTCCAACGTCTGAGATTGCAGTTTATCCATCATTGTATGTTTCAAACAGGCTATCAAGGAGAGGGAGGAAGGGCAAGGGTATTCTGTTTGACTCAAGATTAAGACTGAATCCAGAGGGAAGGCAGAAAACTTCTGTGGCCTTTACACCACAGAGTAAGGAAGCTAGGCAACATGCAGAGGGCAACCAGGATAGTGAAGGAACTTGAGTTTGTGCTGTACAAGGAATGGCTGAAGGAAATGAGAAGGAGAAAAGACTTGGGTGAGGTAGACAGAATGGTCATCTCCAGCAATTTGAAGAGCTGTGATACAGAAGAGGGCTCAGGCTTGCTCTCTTATTTGTCCCCAGAGGAACAATAATAGGGAGAAGTTGGAAAGAGGCTCAACGACAGGGAAAGGCAGACAGTTGTCCCAAAGTATAACTGGCTGCCCTGAGAAGGACACGTTCCCTCCATGGAAGTCTTAAGCAAGCTGCATTGGGGGTACTTTGGGGGATATGGGTTGGACTAAAAGGATTTGAGGCCTCTTGAATATTCTGAAATCCTGTGATTCCATGAAGGGGAAAAAAGCATCTACTCTTTCTGAATTCACAGTTTCTGTTGGTGGTAGCACCATTCACACACAACCCCCCAGGTGGTAACCTTGGGGTCAACTTTGGACTGTTCTGTCTTAATGACTTTTCCTAGCCAGTCAACTACCAGAACTTACTGATTCTACTCCCGAAAATCTCCTACATCGGTCGGCTATGCTCTCCATTCCCCCAGTAATCATGTTAATAATTCATGCTCTCCTTATTAGCTACAGAGATCTCTCCTTTCTGCTCCTCAGGCCAAAGGAATATTTCAAATGCACAGATCTGGTGGTGTTACTCCTCTGTTTAAAAGGAAAAAGAAGAGAAAAGGAAAGGAGAGGAAGGGAGGGAAGAGAAGGAAAGGAAAGGGAAGGAAAGGAAAGGAAAGGAAAGGAAAGGAAAGGAAAGGAAAGGAAAGGAAAGGAAAGGAAAGGAAAGGAAAGGAAAGGAAAGGAAAGGAAAGGAAAGGAAAGGAAAGGAAAGGAAAGGAAAGGAAAGGAAAGGAAAGGAAAGGAAAGGAAAGGAAAGGAAAGGAGAAGAAAAAGAACAGGAAAAAGAAAGTGAAACAAAATAAAACAAAATTGAAAATAAAATCTTCCAGGGCACCGTGGGTATACAGACGAACATGAAAAGAAGCCCTACCCTCACCAACTTTGGGTCCTGCTGAATGGATGCCACACATATCCTCATCAGTAAGTTCCAGTACTAATAGTGGAACGGAGGGACATTTTGTGAAAACTGATCTAGGAAACTTTAAAAAGAGAACCTTAATCCCTGGGGCAAATCAGATCAATCTTCCTGGAACTGGGGTCCAAGAGTTGAATGTACCTGCTGGTACAGTCTAGTTGGGATATAGACAGCAATATGGGGAATATTGTGAGATAAGGGTTTATTGGATCTTTGTGGACATGGGAAAAGCCTTAAGTGTCAACCTACAAAGTTTGTCTTTATCGTCAAGGCAGTAAGAGGCCCCTATAGGTTCTGGATCAAGGGAGTAAGATGACCAGACCTGTCTGTGACTTAAGAACATTATCTCAGGAGTTTCTTAAAGGATGGTTTGCAGAGAGGGAAAAGTGAACAAAAAGGCCACTCTTCCAGCTGTCATCCTTCAAGGCCCCCCATAGCCTGTCACCACAACCCTTTTCTGGACTGCTCTGTTGGGACTTACATCCAAACACTCTCCACTCCCGTCAGACTACATGACTCTCCTGGCACTGATTTGGACTCCTGTGTCTCCCCGTGGCATAGTCTGCCTCCTGTTTGTCCAAGAAATTCCTTTGATGCTCCCTTATAAAGGCACCTTCTCCAGCAAGACTTCCCTGTTCCCCTGCTTGGAAACTGGTGGGTCAAGGATTCTTTACTCTAAAGTTTACTCCTGTAGCCTGAATGCTCAGAACCTGGCCTTTGTCTATCTAGACTCTAGGGAGGCTGCTTAAGCCTCCTCACATGATCTGACCGTTCTGGTCCTGACTTCTTTCCCACCTGAGGCTTTCCTGACTGACCAGACAACTGGCTGTGGCTAGCTATGCCTTGTCTTCAAAGTCATTTTTTGACTTCAAAGTCTCAGCAATTTCCTGCTGCAGAAGAAGAAACGTGGTTAAATGCAATTGTGCCAAGTAGCATGGACCTGAATCAACTTGACCTTAGTTCCTCAGCACTAAGTGGCCTGATCACATGGACCCTTCTCTGGGTGGCACGAGAAGAGTACCTTCAGGCACCATTGCAGGATTCTGACTCCAAGAAGGGCTTGGTAGAGAGTCATTATTTGTGCTGCAGAAGAACATTTTATCTGCTACAAAAGTTGGGATGGTTTAGAGTGGGGCAAGTAATTTTCCAGAGGAAAATATTCTTTTGAAAAATAATCCTCTTTCAAAAAAAAGCTGACTCACTCACTGTTAAATGAAGTTTCAGCAGCTACAACAATTCAGTGGGTTAGAAGCAAAGGCCCATTATGGTCCCATTCTCATTAGCAGAAAAAGCTTTCCCATCACAGGATGGTAGGGACAGCATTTTCTGAGAAAGTGCTTTTTCAGATGCTGTTAAGATACTAGAGTCAGGTTAAGTGAAATGCTACCAGCAACAGACAAGGGATGGAAGTCCTGTTTCTGCAAAGGGACAGATTCAAAGACTTCAAGATCTAGAGGTAGAAAGGACTCAGAGATTATCTGGTCACCATTCGATTCTCTTTCTGAGACACACAGGTCAAAGAATGAGGAGGACTCATACAAATAGAGCAGGGAAGCTAAGGTGATCCACTATCCTTTTGTGGCAGTGTGTTTCCCCACTGGAAAGTAAACTCCAGGAAGGCCCATGCTGTCTTGTTTTCTTATATTTGTATCCCTTGAACTCTCTACAGCATCTGGCACATAGTAGATGTTTAAAAAATGTTTGCTCTCTCATTTGTCTAGCCAGCTAGTTAGTTCTAACGATGTTATGCTGGGATACATTTCATTTATTGTCATGGGCCACACCGGTTTCAGTTTGATTTAGCAAAAACTGTTCAGTCCAGAATATTCCTAATCAGGTCAACTCAGTTCCACAAACATTTACTACTGCCATGTACGTTTTCAAGTGGAACAGACTCAGAGATAGGCAGTTCCAAATTCATCTTAAACCTGAGTACCTGGACCTGAAAAACTGAACTATTGTTACCAATCACTAACTCCTCAAAGCTTTTTCAAGAATGAGTGAGAGGTCAGAATACCCATGGAAGCATGGGGAACAAGATGTTTCACAGAAATCTCTCTGCAGAAAATGTCTGAGTTGTGCAATGTCAAAGAATTTATCATATGATTTTCCAGACGTCAGGAGAGCAAAACTGAGAGCATCTTGTTTCTGCAAAAAGACTCAGAGAGGTGAGGTTACAATTCCTCGACCACCTCGAAGGTCTTTTCTCATGGGCTCATTTAAAGACGTGCTCCAGATGTCTGCATTTCTTTTTCAGCAAAAGTCCTTTCCACATTCTAGTCCCCTTTCACCATATCGGCAGATCATCACTGCGACTCTGCCAGAGCTGAGCCCTACCAGCACTCCTCACCTATTCTCCTCTTTGCAAGACCTGGACACAAAGATACACTAAGGCCACCGGGTTTGGTTGTTTATTTGTACCACTGAAGGAAGTCTATACACAGCTCAGCAAAAGAAAGCCAGCTCAGTACTTCTCAGAAGAATTTTGCCACCTTGCATTGCTGGGCTAAACTCTCCCAAGAGGCTCATTTACATTTAGATCCTCATGCTGCCTAGCTGACAAACACACAGAAAGGAGCCCTCTTACCTGCAGAAGCCGCTGGTTCAGTTTCTGAATCTCTGATAAACTAAGCTCACTCGAAAGACTGCACATTATACCAGGTGGGGACCTGAAGCTGTTGCTATTTTGAGGTGTGGATACCATGTTTTCTCTGGGGTTGCTGAAGACTTGATTGTTGTAGCCAAGGCCCAGGTCGTCATCATTACAAAGATTCAGGTCATCGAAATTTGCCAGCAGAGTCCCTAAGGAATCATCGGTGTGGATGTACCCAGACAGCACCCTGCGCAGCTCATTGTTTTGCTCTCGTTCACTCTGGAGGGTTTGCAAGGCCTCCTTTAGATGATGGTCAGAGATCACCTTCTGTCGAGTGACTTCAGCCAGATGACTGTCTCCAAGCTCAATTTCTTGATTTCTCCTCTGAACTTCACGTCTTAAGCCTTCATACTCCACCTGAAATGAAAAGAAAATGTCCTTTTCCTAAACCAACTACTTATCCTGTGCAGCTCATGAGTTCTGAATTTTGCCTCACCTTATTTTTGTTAGAAACTGCCCTGATCACAGACATTCCCCAATAGACAACAACCAAAGGACAGGAACAAGCATTTCCAAAGGATGATATGCAAGCTCTCAACAATCGTGTGACAAAATGCTCCAAAGTACTAGAAGTTTGAGAAACGCACAGTACAACAACTCTGATGTTCCATCTCATATCCTTCAGGATGGTGAAAAAGGGAAACGACAACTGTTGCAGGAAAACAGGCGCACTAATGTCTAATTGGTAGAGTTGTGAATTGGTCTGGCCATTCTAGAAAGCTATCTGGAACCACGTTCCGAAGACACTAGACTGTGACTACGACTCAGTGATACTGCCATCAGGCCAATAACTCAAAAACATCGAAGAATGAGGAGGACTCATATAAATATATGTATAGTAGCTCTATTCTATGGCAAAGAACTGGAAACAAAGGGAGTCAATTCGAGTGTCAGTCACAGCCACCCACTATGTTAAGCGTCAGGGATTCAAAGAAAAAGCAAAATTACAAAAAAATCCTAGCTCCCAGGGAACTCAGTCTGATGTATAGCTTATCATTTGGACTTTAAATGAACAAATACATGAATATGAGTGCAATGGAACATTGTCATTGCATTGTAAGGAATGATGAAAAAGAAACCTTGGAAAGACTTGTAGGAACTGATGTACTGCATCAAACAGAACCAGGATAGCTATGTATAAAGTGCAGAATGAGACATATACATTTTTGGAGGTGGTCAATGTGAGAATTTGTTTTGCTTGAATGCATGTTTTACAAGGGTTCTGTTTTAATCTGTGTGTGTGCGGTGGGGGTGAATGTGTGAGTGTGCTTGCATGTATGTGTATTGTAGGAGGGGGGATGTTGGAGAAGAGAGAAGGGGACAGCAATAGGGTTTATAGAAAGAAAGAAAAGAGGGCCATTGAAGCATTTAAAAAAAATGTACAGAAGTGAACAGAAGGAAATGAAGATAAGCAGGACAGTTTTGCAAGTTACAACATCAATGTATCTTATACTTAAAAGTAAAGGGAAACTCTAAGCAATAGCTGCAGTTCGATGTACAATCTTCTTGTTCTATTCTACATGTTATGTAGGAATCCTAATCTTCATCAGCTTTTAGGTTCAGTATTTAAAACAAATGTTTAAAGAAAAAAAATGCCTTGTTTTTACCCTAGCCAAAGACCAATTCTGATTCTGGGCTGGAAGTCTACAGACAGCTCTTGATTACAAGTCTGTGGCTTGGTATCAAGCTCCATTCTCGCTGCTGGTTCCTATTAGCCCCTCTTGCTTGAATTCAGAACCCTCACTGCTCAGTCTTCTTGCCTGGGTCCCCTATTCCTGAGTCTCTTAACCTATCTATTCCTGAAGTCTGCTATTTGGCTTCATCTGCCTAGATGTATAGCCAAAAACTGCATGGTTGTCTGCTCTAAAAGACAGCTCTGGCCCACCTGGCTCACACCACTGGCAGGATACTTGCTCCTGGTCACCCGAGAACTCTTGTCACCTATGATCTAGTGGAATAGTCTGAGAAAAGTGCTGTAGGGGAACATTTAGTCAAGTACAATGAGCACCTGTGGAAGTCAATAGGTCCAGTTCAACAAGCACTCACTCATGAATTGCGTCCTCTCTGTGGGGCAAGTACTGCGATAGATCCTGGGAACACAAAACCAAACAGCGTACCCAAAGAGCATAACAAACATGTGGCACTAGCACAACAGGCTAGAATCCCATCTCTAGGCTCCATATCAGGATTCCAGCGCATCAACAATGGCTCAGAGAAGGATCTGGTTATTCCTTGCTGTCCTTAAGAATATTATAGTCTCTCCCATGATGTCCTGCACATAATGAGCACTGAATTTAGTTAAGGAAAGAAAGTATCTTAAGGTATCTTGGGTGACATTTTAACAAATATCCATGACTTCTTGGCCATTTTGGGGTGGGGGAGACCATAGAGAAGAGGGGACTGCCTGGAAGGTGTTGATATGAAGGCAGAATTCAATAGAACTTTGATCAAAATATTATTAAAAGGACTAAAGTCCCCCCTGACCATATGTGCCCACATGGGCACACAGAAAGACACACACACATACACACACACACTAACACACACACAAACACACACACAGACTCCTAAAAACACAAAACAAAAAAAAAAAATCAAAAATCATCACATCTCCTACAAAACCGGCCAAACATTCAGACTTTGCCCCTTATGTTCACAGGGTCTTTGGGGAGTTCTCATTTTAAATGCCCCTCCCAAAATGTTGGGTATTTCCTTTCAAATACTAAATGGAGTATTTCCGAGTCAGAGAGATTTAAAATAAAGACAATGCACACACTAGCTGATCAAGAAGTAACACCCATCCAAAGGTTTCTTGGGGAAGCCACTCCCCCTGCCCCATCCTTGGGGTTCAAAATCCCATTGAGCAAGGCCACAACCAGAAGGCCATGTCAACCTAGTGATGTCAAGCTTCAGAAATCTCTTACTGCCAAGAGGCTGAATGACCCGACCCTGCTATCAAAGGTCTTAAAGTCCAAATCCCTTCTCAACAAATCATTTCTAGGTAAAACTTCAAGTCAGATGGCTGCTCTACAGTAGAGCCCACTTCATGGGGCTGGGGAGGGGTAACTAGGGCAGATGAACAGCAGGCAACAATGAGTGATCCTCTTCCAATACCATCTTCCAGTGTGAGGAGGGATTAATTTTTCTGCTGTTAAGCCATGTTTTCCCTTGGTGCCTGTAAGTATTCAGGAGAGAGCAATCCCCAAGGGCACAATTCTCAACCCTTGCATGAGACACATAAATGCCTAGCTCTAGCTCTGTTCTAGTGGCATAATGACTGGTCACTGCTACCCTGATGTGTCAGTCCCTGGCCCAGATGCCCTTTGCTTGAGGGGCCCCAGCCACTTTCACTTTGCTTCAGGATCAGCTCCCTCTGTGGAATGCTCCACTACACCTCAGCAATTCTGTCCTCTCCCAACCCCCTAGAACTGATGTTGTTTAGTCATTTCCATTTCAGGCGACTCTTTGTGACCTCATTGGTCTTGGCATAGCTAGATACAAAGTGGTTTTCCATTGGCTTCTCCAGCTCATTTTACAGATGAGGAAACTGAGGCAAATAGTATTAAGTGACAACCCAGGGTCACACAGCTAGTGAGTATCTGAGATCACACCTGAACTAAGGTCGTTCTGACTCCAGTGGTGCTCAATCTACTGCACCACTTAACTGCCCCCAGCCCCTTTCCTCCTCCACTTTGTCTTCTCACTTGCAATTAGACTGTAAGCAACTGTCTCCCTCTCCTCAGATAGTGTCCCTGGTGTCCAGTAGTAGATATCTAATAAATCTTCTACCTTTCTATCTGCCAGGCGTTTCAAGAAGAAAACTACAAGATAACTAAAGTCCACTTGGAGCCTCCAGTAACCACAGTGGATGGAATCTGAGACCCACTTACCTGGGTCTCCTTCAAACAGGAAATTTGCTTCTGGTAGTGGAGATTTTCTTCTTCCAGTTCTGTAATGTCTTGCAGCTGACACAATTCATTCCTCTTATATTGCTTGATGTCATCTTTCAACAGGGCTTTTTCAGTTTGCATACTTTGGCACCACTGGGGTCAAAAAAGAAACTTTTAACACTAAAAAGACAAATCTGATTTAACATTTCTCTCCTTCCATCATCTGGAGAGCGTTAAGATGCTTCTGAAGGTATTAGATCTAAAACCACAAAAGGCAGAAACTTACACATTTAAAAAATGGTGACCGTGACAGAAGATGCTAAATATTTTTCATTCACCAAACATTTCTTGAGGTTCTGCTGTACCACAAGGTATAACTTGAATCTTTTACCACCTTTTAATGGAGGCCTTTCCCAGTTCTCCCTCAGATGCTCGACCCTTCTCTTCTAAGACTCCCTTCTATCTATCTGTATGGATCTTGTATGTACCTATTTATTGATATGATTTCTCCCTGATGCAAATATAAGGTCCTCAAGAGCAGGGGCTCTTCTTGCCTTCCTATGTATCTGAACATGGACAGGGCTTGGCACATCATACATAATTAACAAGTTCTAGTCAACTGAGTATAAGAACCGTTTGAACTTACAGGGGTTTCATTGGCATTTTTGCCTTCTGACTTCTTAGGTTATTAAAATTCACAGTGCTTCTGTACATACATTTAGGCTTAAGTAAAATATCTTGGGCCTAGCTCTTTCTCCCACTTCTGGCACAGAATCCATTCATGATAAGGAAAAGAAAATTTTTTGTCACTGAATTTCAGTTTACAAAATTTTGCTGGTAAAAACATTCGCAGTCTAAAAAAGTTTTGAATTCCCATTACTGGATTTCTCCTGCCCTTCCCCCACCCACTGAACTCTCAATGTGATATCAATTGTAAAAGTGAATTTATGCAAGCATATTTCTATAGTTATTGTGTTGCTAAAAACAACAGAAAGAAGAAGAAAGTAAAAAAAGGAAAAAGGCAGTAAAAAATGTAAGCTTCAATCTGCTTTCCGAGCTCATTTGTTCTCTCTCTGAAGGTGAGCATCATTTTTCATCATGAATCCTTTGGAGTAATCAGAGGAGGCCGTCACAGCTCACATCATTACAATATTTTTTTTTAAATGAAAGTGGCTAGTTTAGTTTGGCAGTTCAAGGAAGAAAGTCTCTGAGAAATTAAATGGTAGTCTCTTGGCAAAGATGTCTGCCTGAACAGAGGCAAAAAGCCCGGGTCCACTGCATCCATGCCAGCAAATATGCAAAAGTTAAAATAATGATCAAGAAATCCAATGAGAAAACTACAGTCAGAAACTTCATCTATTCGAAAATTGCAGAAAAATTCTGCCACAAGTCTAGAGTAATAAGAAATAGGGCCTCACTAGTCAAGCAAGAGCCAGCATAGGAAATCAAAGCAGCAATCTTCCAGCTAAACCAGATATTGTAGCCTGCAAGGGTCTGTATCCTGCAGCAGCAAAAGTGAAAGGTTGCTTAGAAACAAGCAGAAGAGGCAAGAAGCAGTGGTCACAGCAGCCAGTACCCAGACAAAGACACCCTGAACCACGGAACTCTGCTGTCTCTAGCAATCTGCCCTGAATTGCCTGACACAGACCAGAGATTCACTGTGAACCTCAAAGATCCAGGGGGCCTAACGCTGCAGATCAGCACAGGACCCCTAATGATCCAGGTCAAGATAGAGGAGGGTGGACCACCCCACCCCAAAACACAGCAGGACACAAAGCCCAGCTCTAGCACAAATGCAGAGCCATTGCCCCTCCTCTTGACTTATGTCCTGCCATTGGACTTCCGATGACTCTGGAGGAGACAGTGAGGCTGATGACTTTGCACGGCTCTGCCTCACTCAAATTCAGTTCATTTGCAAGCCAAGATATTCCTCTTCCGATGTCATTGTCCCCCTTCAAGAATGAAGGATGAGCAACCTTCTGTGTGTAGTACGAGCTGCCCCCTGGGGACCCAACCAGCTAGTTCAAGTTGGGCAACGCTGCTATTATAATCCTTCATCTTCTCCTCCTCCTCGTTCTTCTTCTTATTGTTCTTACTCTTTTTCTCCTCCTTTACCTTCTCCTCCTCCTCCTCCTCCTTCTCCTTTTTGTTCATCTGCCTCTTCTTCTCCTTCTCCCTATTCCTCTTCCTTTTCCTTCGTCTCCCATCTCCTTCCTTCTCCTTCTTCTTCTCTTCTTTCTGATTCTTCTCCTCCTCCTCTTCTTCTTCATCTCCTCCTCCACCTCCTCTACTTCTTCTTCTCATTCTCCCCCTTCTCCTCCTTTCTTCTTCGACTATTGTCTCCTTCCTTCTCCTTCTCTTTTTCTTCTTCCTAATATTCTTCTTCTTCTCCACCTTCTCCCCCTTCTCTTCCCTTCTCCTTTGACTATCGTCTACTTCGTTCTCTTCCTTCTCCTTCTCTTCTTCCTCCTTCTGTCCCTCTGTCTACATGGGGAGCCTTACTCTTTTATGTGGATGGTCTGTCAAAAGGAATATAATTTTTGGTCTCTTATACTTTGCAAGTTATCTTGGGATTTGGGAGCTAGACTCTTCTCTGTTCCATCATTATTTTTTCAAAAAGCTGGGACAACTCTGGTCTGGTCCAGTTTCATTTATGATTTCTTGAAATACAGTTCTAGAAAAACAGGCTCTGAAAAAGTCCATTGTGATGAATATGGAGCTCCTTGACTATGCCTTTAAACCTAAATCACTCTGGTTTTCACATGCTGTCCAATAAAAGGTCCCAGCCCAAGTCTCACTTGCTAATTGTTTGGGATTTCATGGCTCAAAGTGGGTGCCAAATAGCAAATTGTTTTCTCTTCTGGTCGGAAACTGAGGGTCTTCCCCTCCCAGATGTATTCTTTTGGAAAGATAAACTAGGCCATCTTTCATCTCAGTTCCAACCTGGCCTTTAATTTCTGTCTAGGCATTGCCTCAGACAAAATGAGACCCAGGAAAGAGCTTAGTTTAAAAAGGTCAAGGTTTCCCCCTGCATCCATGGCCATCGCCCACCACCTTGACTTTTGTCTTGCCACTTGATGACTCTGGAGGAGAGAGTGAGGTTGATGACTTCACACAGCTCTGCCTCACGTGAATCCAATTCACTTGCAAGTCAGGTCATCACTCACCTGATGTCCTTGGTCCTCTTCGAAAATGAAGGAGAAAGACCAACATTATAAAGCCCCAACTCACGACCTAGAGCTAGACAGATGAGTAAACCAAAGAAGATATGGACAATTACCAGAAATTATAACACATCCAGAGATATCCACAAATCCATGTGGAAAGTGTCACCATAACTACACCCCAAGACTCAAAGAGAAAAGGGGACTTTCCACAGGGACTACATGAATACTTAAGGGAAAAAATGAAGCAAGATAAAGAATGAAATAAAAGTCCTGGAGGAAAGAACTGAAAGGAAAATAAATGAGTGGAGGGAAAAGGAGGCAGATCTTAATGAGGCACTAGACTCCCTGAAAATTCGAATGGACAAAAGAGAAATCAACAAAGATATCTGATAACGAAAACAACTGATTTGGAAAGCAAGTGAAGGGCAGATCACTTAAAAATCATTGGACTCTCTGAAAATTATGATTTAAAATATAAAAGGCCCGGAAACTCCAATCCAAGAAAGAATACACGAAAATGGTCCAGATTTGTTCGAACCAGAGGATAAAGTGAGAATAAGTAGACTCCAACAATCACCTCCTGAAAGAAATCTCAAAAGCAAAAGTCCCAGGAATGTCATAGCCAAAGGAAAAGTTTATTGCAACAGGCCAAAAAGGAATTCAAGGCTCAAGAAACCAATGAGGATCACATAAGACCTGGCTGCTATACTACAAATGAGGAGATCTTGGAATACAATATTCCAAAAGGCAAAAACATAGGCTTATGACAAAGGATTACTTAAATTGCAAAGCTGAGCAAAACTGTCCAGGGAAAAATAGAATAGAAGACCTTCAAGTATTGCTGTTGAAGACATCGGAGATGAGTAGGAACTGTGAAATGTAAACAGAAGAGTTCCAAGAAACTGAGGAAGGTAAATTTGTTTGAGCTATGCTGCGATATGATGGCATCACGTTAACATTCTAATAAGGAGAGAAAAACTGTCTCCCTTTAGAATCTTAAAGTTCTCAATGGGTAACAAGAAAAACTGAACATACACAAGGGTGCACTGATTGTGGGAAGGGCGTTATAAAAGGGAGTGTTCAAGAAAAGTACACAAACTTGGAGAAGAGTGGGGGCAAGAGGGGAAAACTAGCATTAGATGAGCCTCAGTCACACAGGCACATGCATGTGTGTGCACGTGCATAAACTTATACAGAATATGGTGTAGACATTTGTCAAACACAACAGGAGAACAGACTAGGACAGAAAAAAAAAGGAAAAAAATACCAGTGAAGGAATAGTCACATGCAAAACAAACTTCCTGATTCTAAAGAAGTGAAAGAAAAGCAAAGAATTCATGCCCATTAGTTGGTGAATGGCACAGCAAATTGAGGCATTAATTAATGGAATATTATTCCAGGTTCGCAGTACTCATAGGTGCTGTCGCTGTTTAGTGATTTCAGTCGTGTACAACACTTCGTGACCGCATTTGGAGTTTCCTTGGCAAAGATACTGGAGTGGTTTTCCATTTACTTCTCTGCCTTATGTTACATGTGAGGAAATGGAGATGAACAGGGTCAAGTGACTGGCCCAGAAGCACACAGCTGGTAAACGTCTCTGGCCAGATTTGAACTCAGATAGTCCTGACTCTAGGCCCAGCACACTACCAGCTGCACTGCCTCGCTGTCCCAGAGATACTGGAATGGTTTGTCACTTCCTTCTCTAGCCCATTTAAGTGTGGCTAGCCGGTACAATGGACAAAGTGCCAGGCCTGGAATCAGACTCATATCTCTAAGTATTTTTGACCTGTATCACTTATTAGCTGTATGACTCTGAGAAAGTCATTTAACCCCGTTTGCCTCAGTTTTCTCATCCATAAAGTTCTCATTCTTACCCAATCAAAATTCTAGTAGCCAGTGCCTAGAGATCCCCATGTCATTCCCTTTTCTTTCTCAATGAGTTTGGTACCTGGATCAAAAAAATTTTTTGTTGTCTTCCACAACCTATGCCCTAACATCAGGGGATTCCAGCATACATACTGATTCTCCCTGAAACACCCCAACCGTCAATTCCCATGAGGTACTGCTCCACCTCACCGCAACCATACATAAAGATGGCCATACCCTTGATCTTGCCATCAGCCACAGACGTACCTCCACGTACAAGAATTCTGAAATCCCCTTACATGACTAAAATCTATCGGCTTCCCACCTCTCTATGCTTTCCCTTACCAAAGCCTACTCTTCATCACCACTGTACCTTGACCCCTCAATCCTCTCCAATGCCATCACCCCTGCACTAACTGCTCTTCTTTTCTGCCCATCTTGACCCCTTGGCGAACCAACTCTACTCTGTCCAACTCAACCATGTTCTCCTCTCTGGACTTCCTACTTTCCTTTTCTTATCCTCAATTATACCCAACCCAGTCTCAGCTTTGGATCACTGCCACCGTTATTTGCCTTTGCCCCATACACATGTGCTACTGAAAATGAAAGTGGAGCAAAGCTTCAAGTGGGCCCTCATTCCTGCTAGACATTCCTGTTATACCTCTCTTAACAACTCACTCTCTCACTCTCCGTAAGGGTTCTTCCTAAACTTTTCATCCCCCTTCAAACCTCCCATGGCTCCCTCTTCCCCTATCCTCTCATTGAGAACCTTGCCTCATATTTTACAAAAAAAAATTAGGCCATTCACCATGATCTCCCTCTTCTCCCCTCTTCTTCTTCTATCACTCAAATGCCTTCTGACACTTCTCCTTCACTGCAGTGTCACATGAGGATTATTCTTTACCAAGGCTTCTCCTCTACAAGCTCTCCCTGCAACAGATTTCCCCCTGTCATTCTTACTCTCCTTCCCTTTATGTGCAATCTGTCCCTCTCTATTGAGTCCTTCCCTACACCCTACAAAGCTGTCCATATCTGGCCCATCCTGAAAAAAAAAAAAAAACAAAAAAAACAAAACCTTTACATCTTCCTCTATGGCTTTTGCCTTTTAAAGCTAAACTTAAAAAATTGGCTGCACTAAGGGCCCCCATTTTCTCTCCTCTCACTCTCTTCTTAACCCCTTATAATCTGGCTTCCAATCTCACCATCCCATCAAAACTGCTCTCTCCCAAGTTACTAATGATCTTACTCTAGAAAGCCAATGACTTTTCCTCAATCCTAATTCTCCTTCACCTGTCTGCAGCCTTTGACCCTGTTGATCACTCTCTCCTCATTGATACTCCCTTATCTCTAGGTGTTCAGGATATTACTTTCTCCTGGCTCTCCTCTCACCTATCTGATCTACTTTTCCATATGGGTCCTTTTTTCAAACCACTCCCTGTAATCATAAGTATCCCTCAGGATTCCATCCAAGACCCTGTTCTCGTCTCCCTCTGTACTATTTCACTTGGTGATTTTATCAGTTCCCATGAATTTAAAGACCATCTCTATACTGGTGATTCTCACATCTACTTTTACTGTCCCAAATTCTCTGCCAGCCTCCAGTCTCACATCTTCAGCTACCTTTGAGACATCCCAAACTGAATGCCCAATAGATATCTTTAACTCATTATCTTTCCCTAGATATACTCCCTATTCTTGCTTTCCCTATTTCTGTAGAGTGCAAGGCCATCCTCCCAGTCCCTGAGGCTCACAGGCTACGAATCCTCAACTACCTCCCCCCAGATCCAAGCTATGTCCAAGACCTGCCCATTTTTCTTTTGCAACATCTTTCAAATATGCCTCCTTCTTTCCTCTGACTCTGCCCTCACCTGGATGTAGGCCCCCATCTCCTCATGCCTGGACTATTTCCATAGCCTGTGGTGGAGGGGGGGTGGGGGTGGGGGTGGGGTCTGCCTGCCTCAATCCACTCCAGTCCATCCCCCATTAAGCTCCTCAAGGGATTTTCTGAAAGTGCAGGTCAAACCTTGTGAGCCCCTCCCCCACTCAACTCCAGTGGTTCCCTATCACCTCCAAGATCAAATACAAATACAATTCCATTTGGCATTCAAAGCCCTTTATTCCCTAGCCCTCTCCTACCTTCTCAGTCTTCTTACACATGCCTCCTCAGCACGTGCTCTACAAGTCAGTGAGTGACACAGGCCTCCTGACTATTTCGAGAACAACACTTTCTATCTCTTAGCTCCAGACTTTTTCTCCAACTGTTCTTCTTGCCTGGAATGCTCCCTCCTATATCTCTGCCTACTGGCTTCCCCTGCTGTCCTTTAGGTCCCAACTAAAATCCCACCTTCTACAGGAAGCCTTGTTCAACTCCTTAATTCCAGGGTCTGCCCTGTGTTAATTATTTCCTATTTATCCTGCATATAGCTTGCTTTGCTATGTTTGCAAGTTGTCTCCCCTATCAGATTGTAAGCTCCTGGAGGGCAAGGATTGTCTTTTCCTTTTATCTTTACCCCCAGCACTTAGCACACAACCTGGCACATAGCAGGTGCTTACTTTTCAATTGCACCATGTTGTACCATAAGATTTTATGAGATAATTTTACCATATTTTACTTGACCATAAGAAAGTATGAGATAACTCCACAGAATACTAGGACGTAGGAACCAATGCAGAAGGAAGGAAGGGGAGCAGGGAAAACGATTTATACAAAGACAACAACACGGTAAGGAAAAGCAACTATGAAAGACTTGAGAAGGCTGATGATCAACAATTTCTCCAGAGGACCCATGATGCATGTTACCCATCTCCTGAGAGAGAAGGAATGGACCCAACGTACAGAACGCTTTGGACATGACCACTGTAGAGATGTGTCTTACTTGACTGTCCTTATTTGTTATGGGGGTTTTCCCCATTCATAATAGGGAGAGTATTTGGGAGGGGAAGGGGAATGGAATTAGGAATAGCAGTGCCAAAAACACAACAATCAGAGTGGCACTGAAGCACTGAGAATCTGCAGAGAACAGAAGGAAGCAGAGACAGGGAGGGAGGATTTGAAAGTAACATGCTTTTCTGTTCACTTATTTTTCAATCATGTCCACCTCTCCATGACCCCATTTGAGGCTTTCTTGCCAAACATACTGGGGTGCTTTGCCATTTTCTTCTCTAGCTCATGGTACAGACAGGACATGAGGCAGACAGGGTGAAGTGACTTGTCCAGGGTCACAGAGCTGGGGAGTGCCTGAGGCTAGATTTGAACTCACAAAGAGGAGTCCGCCTGATTCCAAGCCTGGCATGCTGTCCACTGCAACACTTAGCTGACTCAATTTTTATATGTATATTTATATGTGCCTGTGTTTGTGTGTGCAAACATAGAGATGTATACATATACACACATACATGTGTGTGTCCATCCTTCCTTGCTGAGGATGACCATGCCATGAGAGAAATGATGACATGACTTGAACTTGACCTTGTTTTGAGTGAGGGAGGGCTGTGCAAGTCACTAGCCTCACTTATCCTCCAGAGCCATCTGAATCCAGTGACCAGATATTCATCAGGATGACTGGAGATGACTCAGGATGAGACAGTCGGGGTGAAGTGACTGGTCCAAGGACACAAGACTAGTGAGTGTCAAGTGTCTCAGGTAAGATTTGAACTCAGGTCCTCCTGACTCCTACACTGGGACTCTATCCACTGCACAGCCTACCTGTCCCCCCTCACATATATATGCATCAAATAGATGACCGAATTTTTATTTACATATATGTCTGTCCATGTATATATATATATATATATATATATATATGTATCATATTTTCATTTGTATATATGAATCACCTAATTGGCTGAATTGTGCATATATTCATATGTCTAACATTACAGAATTGAGACATACATTTTCATGTACAATTCTCTTTGTTCTCTGCTATGTATATGGAAATTCTCTTTTTTTGCTGATCAAATTTAAATTTTTAAAAATCTTTTAAGAGGTTATGAACCAGAAAATTAGCAGTGATTAGCATTAAGGTAGGGAACAAAGCTCATCCAAGCTAAACACATGATCTGATCATCTGGATAAGGTAAAAGGATCTTTCTAAAGGATACAAACCCCCAGAGGTATAACACAATCACTCCCAGATGAGGAAGTCATGGTGGAAAAGGAAGTCAGAGTTCAGTGACAACTCTCCCATTCCCAGTGTCATAATCAAAAATAATTTATAATATATAGTAATGTATCCCGTAATGTTGGAAGGTCATAAAGCATGGCGTCCTCTCTAGGAAGGTACTTAAGTATCTAAAACTGTTATTTTGTTCTTTTCATCTCCTTTGTTTAGAGCTAGAAAGGGCCTTAAAAATCCCATCGGATACCACTTTGGTTTATAGTTCTGCCCTTTTTATTCTGAACTTTACAACCATCAAATTAAATCATCATTTCCATATACATTACAGAACAGTATTACACATGAACCAGAGATTCTCTCTTATATGAAACTCATTTTTCTAAGTATATAATGATTTCAACACAACGAATTGCTGACTGGACTGCCTACCCAGTGCCCACAGGCCTCTGGTTATCTCCCTGTGCTATAAATTTTTTTTTTTTTTTACCTTCTGCAGCCTGGGATTAAGAGCACTTACTTGACCTGTTCTGGAGCAATTGTAGGAGAGCTGAGCTGTTTCTTCCTCTGCTGTCATCTTTGCTCAAAATCTAAAACTTAATTCTAAAACTAAGCCAGCAGAGAATTTGTGTGCAAACAGAAGATTTCCAGCAAAACTGAACTTTTTTAAAAGAAGAACAACTCTTTTATATGGTATTTGATAAATCTCTATGGGCTGTCTTCATCCCACCCATGTGAAGGGGCACTAGTACCCCTAATTAACAAATTCGGGAACTCAGGTATAGAGGACCTCCATTATCTTGGCGAGAGTGACACAGTTCAAAGGTGGTAGAGCCAGAATTTGAGCCCAGCTCTCTCCTGACTCACAAGGCTACTGTGCTTTTTCTTAAGCACCAATTATCATTCCAGCATGTGATGTAGAATACACCATATGTGATGTAGAATATACACCACATGGTGGTAAATAGGATCATTTGCTTCCGGATTAAATGAGGTTTTTGGAGAGACTGTTTTTGCTACTATGTCCTCTGATATGTTTATTTTTCAGTCTTCTCCTTGCCCTTACAAAGCTACTAAAATTTTATTTAAAATCACCATTACTAGGTTTTCCATGAGTGTCCCTTCATGTATATAAAGTATACGTATTTTAGGTCATGACCTAAATGACACCTATTTGGATTGTCCTGTATATTCCCTTTCTCAGTGAGGATAGGGGGAGCAAGAGGGAGGCGTAAGATTATTGAGTAAGCAAGCAAAGTACTTCATAATGGGAACCATCAATGGAATCTTACTGGGAATGTATAAGCTGTCCCCCACACGATCTTGGAGTGGGAGCCATACACCCAGGGAAGAAAGAGACATACGCACACACACCTTCCTCAGCTCCTGGACTACGGATGAAAGGAAAACATTTTCTGCAGATGTAGTAGTCACATGAAATCTCATTTGCTCAATGTCATTCTGCAGCTCTTCAATTCTCTCCATCAGCTTTGCCTCCTTGGAAGTGGTTTCTAGCAGTGAGCATTCTTTTCTGTTCTCTCCATCAAACGTGACCCGCTTATGGGGACTACGACATTCTGCTAATGCCTAGAATGGACAAAGGAGACATTCATTTTCGAGGCAGAGTACACATGGGGTTTACAACTAAGATATTGTAGTGTAGGACGTAGGAATATTAAATGCTAAGCCAGAGGGATGACTTTTTCCCACGACTGAAATATTTTTGCTGGACAAGTCAGCACGTGGTTACTGAACACCTATGATGTGTCTTATACCAAAAGAAGAGACAAAACCCAGCACAATTTTACGGAATTCTAAGGGACTGTCTCTGACTTTAAGGAACTCACAATTTAGTTGATAAAGTAAAAATCTTAACAAAAACACCTCTACATATAAACTAAACATATTTAAGGAATTCAGCAAAGAGAATTAATCAAAGTGCTTAACTCAAGAAATTTGGCGGGAGGAGTTGTGTGTTTTACATTTTCTCCGAAAAGAAAGACCTTGAAAAGGAGCATAGACAGAACCAGCCTTGGCAGCTCTCCGGAAGCGACATTCTCAAGTGTCACTGATGCCTCTGAGTCCCTATTACCATCCTGTGTACCTCTTTTGGTGGATGCACTTCCAGCCTAAAGGACTCTAGCTCTGTTTGCAGGTGCCCGTATTTCTGTTTCAAGTCGGCATTTTCCTCAAGTCCTGCCAGGTCACATGTGGCGGCCTGGAATTTCTCCTGGCTTGTCTCCTGCAGCTCACTGGATAGCTGTTCCACTTCTTCTCCTTGAAGTGCCTCCATCCTTTCCTGTTCCATAAGGGATAAGGTGGACCCCTGCCTGCCAAGCACAAGCCAAGAATCAGTTCGTTGTCCAGATAAGCCCTTAAGGAAAGGGAATATTTACCGAGTATGCGGTTAAACAAACACAAGATTCATATGGAAAGAAACCTAAACACACACCTTGGTATGGTATTGGGAGGGTGGAGAAGGGGTGGGCAAGAGGACGAGGCAAATTCTAATGTCCATAGTTACCAGCTTCAAAAAAAGGCAGGGGTGTGGGTTCACAAGAAGACCCCGCAAAATTAGGGAGGGTTCGGCAGACAAAGCAGTTCATTGAGAAGATTTGACAATGTAGTTTTAAGACAAGAAAGCTAGTCAATCAGAGCATCTCCACTAATTCTAAAAGAAAAGGAAAAGAAAAATGGGGCAGGGGGAGGAGAGAGAGAAAATGGAGCATCTTGATTCGTAGGTAAATACTATGGGAAACAGAATGTTTCCTGCTCATTCTGTAGTGAGTCAATGAATTTTGGTGGGTCAGGGTGAAAGGGGAGAAACTGATGCCATAATACAGGCCCTGAACAAATGTTTGTTGATAGATAAAAATGAGAAAGCAGCAAATGATTTTTAAAAAAAAACCTTTTTAATCGTATGTGCTTTAAACTGATAAAAAGGAATTTGAAATTATTTTTAAAATAATGCGTAGGTACAAGTTGGATACAAGTGAAATACTGGACATTCCAAGCATCTTAGTGCAGTTTTGATGCCGTTCAGTCATTTTCCAGTCTTGTCTGACTCTTTATGACCCATTTGGGGTTTTCTTAGCAAAGACCCTAGAGGAGTGTTCCATTTCCTTCTCCCATCCATGCTGCAGATGAGGAAACTGAGGAACATAGGGTCAAATGACTTGCCCAGGGCCACATAGCTAGTAAGTGACCGAGGTCATCTTTGAGCTCAGACCCTCCTGACTCTAGATCCTGCACTCTAGCCACTGCAGTGCCGAGTGGAGTTGTAAGATTTAATAATTTCAGAAGTAGAAATGAGATCAAAAATATTTTCATCATTTTAACGTTTAATTGTTTGATTTTGTAAAAAATTGATTCAGTTTTGAGCATCTGGAAAAATGATTTGATCATTAAAATTTAATTAATTTTTTGCTTCCGTTTCTCTGAAGAGAGCAATGAAGAAAAAAGTCAACGCATTCTCTGGTGAGCTGAACAGCAAGGAGAAAATTCACTTGCCATCACAAAAAGGAGGTTCCCCACAGAAATTTAACAACTCAATGAAAACATTAAAGGAAACTGGCTCAATTCATGAGGAGCCTAGATCCAAGAGACAGCAAGCACATGAAAGGACTGTGGCTGAAACCCAAAGGGCATTTGTACAGAATCCCTCCAAAATCAGTGCACTGTGTGTTTGCTGAACTGAGCATTCCCGAGGCTACGACGAACAGAATTCCAACGGACAAGGTTGCAACTCTTCAAATGTCCCTGGGAGAAGATTTCTAGGCCAGGCTAGGCTTCTGTCAACCGATGGCGTCAAAAATGGAAAATTCCCATGATAGACATGACATGGTGCCTTTTTCTGGTGAGGTAGCTTTCCACATAAGTGGCACAGTTAACCGTCACAACTGCTGTTTTGGGGGTCCAGAAAAGACTCAAGGAGCCCGGCAACAAGAAAGGAACCACTCAAAAGTTGTTGTCTGGTAAACCATTAACATACCTTGCCTTTTTTTTCGAAAGATCTACAGTCAACAGTGCTTACTTAGCACTGCTGCCAAATTTTCCTTTTCGAGGTGCAGAGGTTGCATCTGTTTGAATACCACCATTTTCACCAAGACAGGGCACCTTGCCATCATGTATTCTGTGAGTGACACTTTCCGGATGACAGCCTCTCAGAACAGTGGATCTGTAGAGGAGGCCACCTTGAGGGGCCAATCTGACCACCTCATCTGTCTGTACTAGACTTTCTGCAGTGTGGCCAGCGTTATGTCAAAATTGTGGTGCATGCATCAAAACCTTGTTCTTTGGATGGTTTTAAGGGTAGCATTACAAATGCAATCCTTTGAATGAATAGGAGTTGAAAACTTGCATAAAACACAAAAATCATCTAGAACAAGGCATAATACAAAATGGGGGTTAGACTGACTTTTATCGAGAAACATCCCAGTATTTTCAACAATTAACCTTTCAAATGTTGTTTTACTTACAGATCCGTGGCATTTATACTTCTGAAGTGATTCAGTCGCAGCCCACTCTCTCTTGGATCTGGACTTCTCATGAATTGAACCACTCCTACAATTTTTTATCCAATTGTTAATTCTGGGGAGAGAGGGCTCCTTTTATCAATTCAAATTATTAAACTTTCATTTTTTTTTATAATTTTGTAACCTCTCTACTTCTGAAGTTATTAAAGCTTAAACCAGCACTAAGGCATTTAGCATAAAGCATCTTGGTTCTGCTTTCTCCATTTTTTTGGTCGTTGGCTTTTTTTTTAAGAAAATAATTTCATGAGACAAATAAACATTGAGTCCATCTTCCATGAGAAAGTAGAACTGGATTTGGTGCCCCAGGACCTGCGTTTGAATCTTGTTTCTGCCACTTAGTACTTGTTTGACTTTGAGAAAGCCATATAAGCTCTTTGGGCCTCAGTTTCCTTATCTGTAAAATTAACAGCAAGAAGGCTCACTCTGTGCACAACACTGCCTGAATAATCTATTGCAAGGGGAATATTTTAGCTCTGTGGAATTATCCTCTATTGCTCATCAGCTAGATGAAGAAGAGAGGATGAGGATGGCAGAGGGAGGAGTCCCTAGTGAAGATTATCGAATATTTTTACAGCAACCTTCAGGAAATGTGGATGACAGTGGTTTCTTCTGTATTCAAAAATGAAAGATCATTCACATGCAACTATAAGGAGTATTGGTTTGCGGTTCGAAAGTTAATAAAACAGTGGTTTAACCTAAACTCTCTCTTGACGGGTCCAGAATTAATATCAGATGCTTACCTTGTACTTTTCTTGGCTCAGTCACCACAGGAAAATTCTCCCATATTTGGTGTTTAGGGTGACCTACCAGACTGTCAAGCTGACCAGCTCCTGCAGATGATTCGGGTACAACAAATGCATAGACCAAAACTCATTGGAGAAGAATTAGCCCAACTCAAAGATCAAAGAGTCCAGAAAACAGACCT
Source organism: Bettongia penicillata ogilbyi (assembly GCA_023548195.1). Taxonomy (NCBI): domain Eukaryota; kingdom Metazoa; phylum Chordata; class Mammalia; order Diprotodontia; family Potoroidae; genus Bettongia; species Bettongia penicillata. Next base: position 149,973 of record JAJHZJ010000263.1, read on the forward strand.
AGAGCACTCTTTAGAAGTAAGTCATTCATATGCTGGAACTGGAATGTTAGGTGAAGATGAGGAGAATCTCCAAAGGGCTCCAGCACTAAGTCGACAGGAAGTTGATATGGAAGATGAAGAAGCAGATCTGCGTAGAGCAATTCGACTTAGCATGCAAGGTGGTTCCAGAAATAATATTTCGGGAGACGTTCCACAGCCATCAGGTACAAATGCACCAACATGTCTTACTTCAGAAGAACGACGAAAGAGGAGAGAAGCCTACTTTGAATAACAACAGCCACCAGAACAGATAGCAAATCTACAAGTGCAGATGCCCTTGAAATTGACCCAGGTGATGACATGACCGAAGAAGAAATGCTCCAAGCTGCTAGGAATATGTCTTGGGAAACTGCTAATAATAATTTGAAGACTGAATGGGAAAAACAGCAAAGCGACTTTTTAAAAAATATCAAAATACTCATATTCCCTAACGTTGACTTCTTGCACAGATATATCCCATAGCGAGCTCATTTCACAAATATGCCAGAGTAGTACAATTCAGGAAAAAGTAGGGGGAGGTGGCTTGTCAATAAAAATGATAGAAAAATGCATCAAGTTTAGAACTAAAGGCTCTATCTTCCAAATACTAGCCAAAGAGGCATCCAGCAATAAAAGTAACCGGCAATAGTTTTCTTAATAATACCATTTACCGTCTTCTGAGGGATGGGCAATAACCTCTTCAAATAAGAATTTTTTAAAGACCTATTTGCAGACCAACTGATAGGATCTAGCCACAGATTTTTTCCAATTCTGTTCAATAATCTGATTTACTCCTCTCTCACTTTGTCAGAGTTGCTTGTTGCTTAAGGTCCCAAGTGGCTTTATTGCAAAGAGTGTCACTTGTCTACAGTTACAACAGGTATGGTATTTAATGGGGTAAATCCCTCTCGCTCCAACTGCGTTTCACGTGCTCTGGTTTTTTCCTTTACTTTTCGTTGTTTTCGACCTCGGTTTCTCTCCTATATAGTTTTCATTCTACCTTAGCTGAAGTTAGCCTGTGATAGGAATTATTTCCTGTCTTTTCAATATGCCATAAAGGGATCAGTATCCTGTGATCAGTGCACTCCTACATTTGAAGGGAACCCTGCGAAAGTGAGGTGTTGAGACAATACTCAGTTTGGGGACAGCATAACCCTTTTTCCAGGTACTTTATGAATATCTTCTCTGCTATGTCAGAATGTTACAGCATTTAGATGAACGGCCTTCCGTTAAGCCCCTCAGTGTTTCCTCTCTTGCTAAGGAAAATGAGGAAAATAAAGTATGCCAGCTAGCTTGTGTTAACTGTAAGATTTAAGGTCCAAGACACGTGTGCAATGGACTAAACTGGGCTACCTGGTGTGTGTCATCCTGCAGCCTTTTATTGTGAATGGTGCTTTCTGTTTTACACAAATTTGAAATGTAAAGAAATGTAGATAAACTCTGCTTCCTCTATATTCCACTTAGAAACATTGTCACCCATAAAATAATCTTGGAACACACGGAAATAATTTACTTCCTAAATCAGATTTAAAATTATGTTGTTACTTGAAGCATACTACTTCACTATAAATACAGCAATACTTGAATTAGTCAATAGCAAATCAGGTTGTGAATAAAAAACGGTTTTCTCAGACATGTCTTCTTAAGATTCCCAAATGACTGTTTATGGAAATGGAAGAGTGCTATAATTTGGATTGAGATTAATAGTGACTTTTAAAAATAGGCATTTTGCTCCTGCCATCGACCACAATTTCTTTTCATCTGTAAAATTTTTCAGAGTTGATACACTGAATTGAATGTTCAAAGTGAGTCTCTGAAAATTAAATATATAGTAGGATGGCATTTAAAAAATTTTGGATGGCTGTACTCATCAGGGAAAATCTTTTTGCTGTAAGATTTCCTGCTAGATGTAACTGAAAATATAAGAAATGCCTTTGACTGATAGTGTAACTTTTACTTGAGTGTGAACTCTGAAGGGAACTCTACAGCAATAAGAAAAAAATTTGGCAACTATGTCTTTTTAAGCATTTTTAATTTACAAAATAAAGTCTTGATTGTAGAATACAATAATGAATAAATCTGTAAATATGCACAATTGCCCCTACAATTTGGCATAGTATTTCCATGTCTGTTTTCCATTGCTTTTTCCTTTTGAAAACCTACACTCAGCTCCTCATAAATTTGCGTTAATGCTTTCTCTAACATAAAAACTGAACTAACTGTTAAGGCCGAAACTGTTTCCTCCTATACTTTCTTATATAGTAAAAGCTCATAAAGGAAAATAAAACACAAGGCTGAGACCCTTGTAGTGCCCAGAGGAAGCAGTTTTTAAAATAACACATCAGCCTCAATTCTTAATGCCTTTGGTTGACTCAAGTTGGACCCTTAGGCTACAACGTTCAGACTGAGTTACGTCTGCATTGAACATATCGTATACATTTTATACTGTAAAAACAACTAATATACTGTCATCTTATCATGGAATGTAGGCACGAATATAGATTTTTGTTGGCTTAAATTCTAGTCATTCAGACTATATTCCTTAGTTGATGTAATTTCAAAGATGGCTTCTTCATAATAATCCACTGTACAAAATAAGTTAACTGAAAATTCCCCCCTGCCCCCAGTCTGCCTTCTTCATCTGGCATTTATTCAGTGCAGTGTAAAACCTGTGAATTTGTTTAAGATTTTAAACTGTATAAAAGTACACCAAATCCTACTGGGCCGTGATAAAGTTTCATTTGTGGCACTAAATGCAGGGAATTACTATAAATGCTCAATCAAGGATTTCTATTCTGGGTCAACAATTAGGAGAATATTAACGTTTAATATTCAAACAATATTTATTCTTCTGTAAAATGAGTATCAAATGGGATGAACAAGGTACAGAAAAGTTTTCTTTGGAACTCGGCAACATCAGTAATAAGTAATCACAAACTTGGAAATACCAATGCAATGTGTATTTTCAGATAAGTGTATGACTTCTACATGGAGGGAGTAAGCGATCAGAGTGTTTTAAATTTGCAGGGCAGTGATATTAAGAATGATGTATAAATATTAAAAATATCTGGAGGCAAACTATGTCTTAATATCAAAAATTCAAAAAAGTAAAATTTATATTTTTGTTTAAAAATGCTATGGAAATAGTCTTAAAATTTTTCTCAAAACATTTTGCTTTATTAATGGAGATGCTTTTTTTTTTTTTAAAGTGAACTGCCGCATGGAGATTTTCCTAAATCAGGACTCTATGTTGCTAAAAATCTAGTAAATCAATGAATATATAATCAGAAATATGCTTTAGTATCATAAAATAAAGCTCCTCATACCCAAAATTATGCCAAAACGAAAAACTGAAAATTCAACCTAACTTCTCACTGCAAATATCGTTTTAAAAATCAGGCTCGTGCCAATTTCTACAATATGAATATCTATTTATAACTTTTATATTGGCAGACAGGACTTGCCAGAGTGCACAGAAAAGCCTGATCAAATGTGTTAAAAAACTGTATAGCTAATTATTTTAATGCTTTCATTAGCTTGAAAAACAATACATTGTAAGTTGTCACTTTAAAGAGAATATTTTTTAATCTGAATAAAACCTCTTTGCATTTGAAAAAAAAAAAAGTCATTTCATTTCTTCCTAAGCAAGAAACCTGAGTTTTTGTATTTGAATTGCCTGTTTTCTTCCCTCAAGACAGGCATCAAAATGCTATTTACTCCTCTTAAGCATTTTCTGGAACAGAGAATGTTCGTAATAGGGAACAATGCACAAGAAACGCCCTTACCATGACACAACAGTAAGGCAGCCAATAAGCATTTACTACATAAAGTGGCTACCCTAATGGCCGAGCACAGAGGCATCCCTTGGAAGGACCATAAAGGGACACTTTCTGAATCATAAATACTACCATCCCCACCATTACCAGTTCATCCCACTTCTATCACCATTCCCCTCTGCTATCCCCACCTCGCAGGGAGGCAGAGGCTGGCGAGGAAGGCCTCAGCCAATTTCCTATACCGTCTCCTACCCGATATGGCATCAGGGTTGCTACCCATTCCCCACCCCAGCGGGGCTCTGCCCAAGATCCATCTTTAACACTGTTCTGCCCTTAAGACCTCTTCCACCTTCTCATTCCAAATAACTACAAAATGCACAAAATATCTGGAGATCAACCTCTGAAAGCAAGTAAAAGACATACAGATTCAGTTGCAAGTCCTTAAAGAAATAAAGGACAACATAAATTGCTACAAGTATATCCAGTGCTCATGGCTAGACTGTGACAATATAACGAAAATGACAAAACTACCAAAATAATACCTCAATGCTATACCAAATTACCAAGGGTATGTGTTACAGAGCTTGATAAAATAATAACAAAATTAATTTGGACAAACAAAAGATATAGAATATAAAGGCAAATGATAGAAAGAAAGACAAATGGGTAAAAGTAGCACATCCAGACAACAAACTATATTATAAAACAGTTGTCATCAAACACTATCTTGAAGAAAGGAGATGTAGATCAATGGAACAGACTTGACAAGAGAGCGTCAGAAATAATGAAACTCAATTACCCAATTTTTGAAAATGTGGAAGACATTAATTACCCAGAAAAAAATTCCTTATCTGATTAAAAACTGCTGGGAAAGTTGGAATGTGGTCTGGCAAAAAACAGGCTTAGAACAGTACCATATACTCTATTCCATAATACCTTCTAAATCAATGTGACTTTAATATCAAAAGATGATATTATTAAAAAAAAAAGTAGAAGAGAAACAGATCATGTACATCTCACAGCTATGGGTGGGAGAAACATCCTTAGCCACACAAAAGATAGAGGCAATTGCAAAGATAAAACAGATAACTTCAATTACTTGAAACTGAAAAAGGTTCTGCATAGACAACACTAATTCTATGAGGATAAGAAGGTAAGTGGTTGAATAGGGAAAAAAAAATCTTTGTATCAAATTTCTCTGGTAAGAGATTTGTATGTAAAGCATAGAAACATGCTTGTGTGTGTGTGAGTGTGTGTGTGTGTGTGCGTAGTTGAACAACGGTAAGATGTCCTTCGAACTTGCCTTTTTGTGTTGCCTTGTTATCCACAAACACTGGACCCAGAGTATGCAGGAGACCCTGAATGTGCCAAGAATGATCTCCCCACTACGGGAACAAAAGTTATTGTTTACATCCCAAACGGGACTTCCTGTGTGTCCTTGGGAAGCAAAACAGGTGCCAGTCAGCCCGCATTGGATGGGAAATTGTCTGTGCAGCTGGGACCTCTGTAGATAAGCAGCCCATCCCATCCTCATGGTCTATTAGTTCCCAAGGGAAAAGAATTGGGCTTCGGTGCTGCCTGGCTCCTCCCCTCCAGGAGGGGTTTTGTCCTTTTTCCACCCTTACCGCTGTTTCCCTCTTCCCATGCCACTCTCCTTTAAGTAGAGATGGGTATTTCCCCCTCCTTCTTTTGTCCTGCTGTTCTTAAAAGACGAGCTTCTGTGGGGATTGTGAACTCTTTGGGTTCCACATGCATGTTCATTTGTCCTGTAATAAACCTAGTTTTCATGTAAGTTTCATGAAGTTGTGATTCCCTGTTGAAGCTGTGTGTCTATCCCTTTTTCTCTGTCTGTCTCTATCTGTCTCTCTATGTCTGTCTGTTTCTCTCTCTCCATAGACACACGTATATATGTAGATATGTATAATCATTTGTCATTCAGCAAGACACAAATGGTCAAAGGATGTTCAGTGACCATAAGAAGAACAGAAAAGTATTTATAACCACCTGAGTCAAGCGCCAAACCACTCATAACAAAAGAAACACAAATCAGAACAACCCTGAGGTTTGACCTCATACTCTGCAAACTGGCAAGAAAAGATGACAATACACACTTATGCCTTGTTGGTGCAAGTATGAAGTGGTATAACCGTTTGGAAAGCAAATTGCATGACATAAATAAAGTGACAAAAATGTCCACACTCTTTAAAACAAAGACCCCATTGCTGGCCTTCTACCCCAAGAAAACCATCAATAAAGGCCGCTCAGCGTGACTGGAATGCACAGAGCTCCTGGAGGCTGAAAAACTCATACTCCTGAGTTCAAATCCAGCCTCAGACCAATATTTACTACCTGTGTGGAGCTGGCAAGTCCCTTAACCCAGCTGGCCTCAGGTTCCTCATCGGTAAAAGGAGCTGGAGAAGGAAGTGGCAAACCACTCCAGTATCTCTGCCAAGAAAACCCCAAATGGGGTCACGAAGAGTTGGGCACGAGTGAAAAAAGACTTGACAGCCACATCAAAGCCATCAAGATGGAAAAAGGTCCCCAGGCACTTCCAAACATTTATAGCAGCCCTTTTTCCCGATAGCTAAGGAATGGAAGGAAAGTAGAAGCCCATATACCGGGCAACGGCTAAACAAAATGTGGCATGTGAAGATCATGGAATGTTTCTGAGCTGTAAGAAACGATGGGTGTAATGAGTACAGAGAAGCATGGGAAAAGCTTCTGTGAACTGCCGGAGCAGAGCCAAGGACAAACATCCACAGGAATTCTCAGAAGAGAAATGGAGAGGACAAGGGCACATCGAAAAGTCAAAGGTAAACACAACAAAATCAGAAAGTTCAAGCAGGACAGAGATAGGAGAAGACACCCCCACCCTTCCTCTTTGTGGAGGGGGGAGCTCCAGAGGTCTTACACATAACAGATTTTTGGACTTTCTCCACGCACCAATCACTTAATTGTGATTTTCAACTCCTCTCTGAAAAAAGCCACTACCATTTGTGATGTAGGATGGCTCTCTTGAAATTCCAACCGCCAGGTAGACAGACAGCTCAAGGTCAACCCACTGAAAGACTGAAAGCCGAATCGTTATCTTTCCCCCAAACCCTCCCCTCAATTGCCATCTCCAGTGATGACTCCCAGATCTACCCATCCAGCCTCAATCCCCTGCTGACTTCCCAATTGCCTGGCAGCAGTTCAACCTGCTGAGTTTCACATATCCCAGACCAGACCCAACCATCATCTTCCCCCCCGCCTCCCCCACCGCTGTAGAGGGCAGCAGCCACCTCGCACGCAGCCTTTCAGGCTGAAACCCAGGAGTCCTCCTCCGCTCCCCCCTCTCCCGCCCCTCCCACACCTAGCCTGTTGCCAAGGACTGTCGATTCTACCTTAGCAACAGCTCTCGGAGGCGGGCTCTCTTCTCTGCTCCGACACTGCCACCACCCTGGTGCAGGGCCTCACCACGCGCTGCAGTAGCCCGCTGGCGTGCCTGCGGCCCCCACTGCCACCCCCCTTAGGTTCGGCCACTGAACAGTCTTTCTTCGGGCGCAGCTCTGACCCTGCCCCCGGGGCTCTCCCCCTCGGATTCCGGAGGCTTCCCAACGCCTCCAGAAGCCAAGACAACATCCTCCCTGGGGCGTTCGGCGCCCTCCCTCACCTAGCCCCGCCTCGCTCTCCAGGCTTCGGACCCCCCATGACCCAACACTTTCTCTTTTCCTCATGGCCGCGCTCTTCCACCCAGACGCTGACCTCCTGGCTCTCCCAGGAACAAGGAGCCCTCCCTCCACTTCTCAGCTCCATGTGCTCTCTCTGGGTCTCCCCCAGGCCTGCCAAGCTCTCCCTTCCCACCTCTGGCTACTGGCTTCCATCTTGGACTGGAAGCCTTCCCCAAGCCCTCTTGGTTCCCGTGCCTTCCCTCCGTTTTCCCCTGCTATCTCGCCTGCAGCTCGTCTGGACACCTCCTCGCCCGCCCCCATCCCGCAGACTGCCATCTCCTCGGGTCTGGGGCCGCTTTTGGCTTTTGGCTTCCCGGCTCCTAGCACGGTGCTCGGCACGTAGTAGGGACTTAATCGGCCCTGAATGGCTGGCTGGCAGCCGCAGGTGAAAGGGGACAGCACTTTGCTCGCCATGGGGATGGCGGAGAAATGCAACTTCAGAAGCTTTCCCCTCCGCATCAGGGAAAGACTTTTGGGGGGGAGGGGGCATGAGGGGAGTGAGGGGGGCCTCGGAAGAGGAGGCTGTCGGGAAAGAAAACGGTCAGCTAGCATCTATGGAGACTCACCACATGCCAGGCACCGTCCCGGTCCAGGCCAGTGTCCCATTCAGTTGTTCTCGTGCTGGGGGGGGGGGGGCGGGGGGGGTTCTGGGGAAAAGAAGTCTCCCGCTCCAGGAAGCCAGCCCGCCTTGGGTGGGGGGAAGGGACGAGGGGGTGGCTACGAATCCATCAACAAGCGCCTACGCACCCCTCATCTCCCAGTCTCCACCCTACCTTTGTATGAGGGCCTGCGGAGGTCGGACCAGAAGAAGCTGCGCGGCCGCTTCTCCTCTGACCCGGGTGGGCCGAGCCTTCCAAGCCGCGGCCTAGGCAGACGCGGGCGGAAAGACTTGACAGCCACGGGCAGCGCGCGCAGTGCGTGGACCTGCAGCCACGGTCTTCGCCAGTGCGCATGCGCGGAGCCTGGGCGTGAGCCACGCACCCTCCCCTCCCCCCCTCCGAGCTCCGCCCCAGCCTGCCGGGACTAGATTCGCCTTCCTTCCTGCTCCGGCTCGGGAAAGCAGTGCGCCAGCAGGGCAGGCTCACCGAGGCAGAACCCTCCGCCCTTGCACGGACTAGCATACCTGACAGGCTACATGCAAACAGCCTCTGTTGGTATCCTATTCTTATTCTTTTAACGGCCACGTGCGTCCACGGGGCCAGCTATTACATCTGACTGCCTCACACAAAGTGGACCCGGCTTAAATCTGGCTTAGGACCATCCAAGGTGGTCTGTGCCCTTCAGATTTAGGGTCTCCATGAGGGATTACCTGGACCTTTAGAAAGCAGTTTCTTGATGGCGTAGCTTGTAAATACAATACAATCACAGACTTGGACAAAGTTTCCCTTCAAAGTACAGCCCAGGATGTCTGTGCTTTCTTTCCCGGTACGAGCCATGGCATAGTGGAGGTCCACACAATACTGAGACATGGAAAATGCCCCATCATTCAAGAAAGAGTCTTGGGCTAAAGGTCTCCTAAGGAATGCTAAGCCAGTCCCATCTGGCTTTGTCTGATTCTGCCTCAGGGAAGAAAGAGGCTATGAGGTCCAGACTCTTCTTAATTCAAGCTCTAGCCCTTATTAGCCTCCAAAATTGACATTAAATGTTGTGGCTGCCTAGATGACTGCATGGCAGGCTGGCTACTTGGCATTCTGGGGGCACCACACCTCAGTACTGGGTGACTGCTCAGTGACCAAAGACCTTGATGGAAGATGGTTAGTGCTGAACAAATGGCCACTTCAACAGGGTTAGCTGGTACGGGGACTGCATACCTGCCCCTTCTTGCCTCTCTTTTCCCTGTTTTGTCTCTGTGGGCCAATGCATGAGGATTTCTGTGTTGATTGCAATGCGTAATTAGCCGATAGGATAGAAACCCTCATCTGCATTGACTCATGTCTAACAAATTACTCTTTCAAAGTTCTTCTACAAGTGTTGAAAATATATTTAGTCTGCTCCATAACGAGGGTGTGTTCTATGCACCCTTTCAAAGGTGTTCGTCCTGGTTGCCAAAGAATTCCATGCCATCAGAGAAATGATGACATGGCTTGCACATGACTTCGTTTGACGGAGGGAGTGCTGTGCAAGTCACCAGCATCACTTCTCCTCCAGGGCCATCTGAATCCCATGACTAGATATTCATCAGGATGACTGGAGATGACCCAAGATGAGGTAACTGGGGATAAGTGACTTGCCCAAGGTCACACAGCTAGTGAGTGTCAAGTGTCTGAGATGAGCAAATGGACCTCTAATACACCCCATGGACCCACCCAACTGATTATCTCTTCAAGAGTGGGCTTGGCCTTTGTCTTGATATTGCTCTACTTTGACCCCATAAGATCTAGGCCTCCCAGAGGGAGGGCAGGTTCAAAAATTGGGTGTGGCAAACATGACAGAACAAGAATATGATAAATGCTGGAAAGGATGTGGGAGAGTTGGAACACTAATTCATTGTTGGTGGAGCTGTGAGATCATCCAACCATTCTGGAGAACGGTTTGGAACTATGCTCAAAGGGCTACAAAAATGTGCATACCCTTTGACCCAGCAATATCACTACTAGGACCATATCCCCAAGAGATTATAAAAATGGGAAAGGGTCCCACATGTACAAATATATTTATAGCAGCACTCTTTGTGGTAGCCAAGAACTGGAAGTCAAGGGGATGCCCATCAATTGGGGAATGGCTGAATAACTTATGGTATATGAATGTAATGGAGTCCTATTGCACCATAAGAAATGATGAACAAGAAGATTTCAGGGAGGCCTGGAAGGACTTATATGATCTGATGCTCAGTGAAAGGAGCAGAACCAGGAGAACTTTGTGCACAGCAACAACCACAGTGTGCGAGAGTTTTTTCTGGTAGGCTTGGAACTTTGTAATAACACAAGAACGTACTGAGAGAAAAAAAATCCCAGTGTTGGTTTTCTAAGGCAAAATGCCTTCCACACTCAGAGAAAGAAATATGGAAGTCATTCGCAGAATGCAGCAGATCATTTGTGTGTGTGTGTGGGGGGGGGGGTTTAGTGTATTATGTTTTGATTTGTTTTATGATTTCTTCCATTTATTTTAGTGCAACTACATAATATGACTATAGTGAAAATGTGTTCAATAGGAAAATATAGGTAGAACCTATGCAGAATTGTATGCTGTCATGGGGAGGGAGGGGGGTAGTGGGAAGAAGGTGTTGCGGGGATAAAATCTTAATTTTAAGGAAGTGATTGTAGAACATTAAAAAAAATTAAATCAAGTTAAAATAAATTGAAAAAAATTGTGTGTACTTGGGGGATACATTCCCATTGCCTCAAGGTGACCCCCTTGGGTCTTGATGATGGTCTCAGGGGCCACCATCAGTTAGTGGGTCAAGGTGATAGGATTGGCATGTGCTTGTACCAACTATCAAGAAGAATAGAGATCAACTGGGGATTTCCTCTGGGGAATGGGTGGGGTTGGGTGAGACTGGGCGTGTCTCATCAGGATTTCTGTTAGGGCCACAAAGTCTTGTTTTTGACACTTCTTCCTCAGAGCCAGAGACCCCAGCAGTAGGTTTCCTTCTTCAGTAATTGCCCTGGTGAGCATAGGCTGGGAGGAACCCGGGATGAATTGGCCTTTACTTCACCAAGATCCAGGAACTCTTACCCCATAGCACTATCTTCACTACTCCTGGTCAGAGCCACTCCTGGGACAACCTCACACATGCTGGCTCCCTGTGCACCCCTTCCAGGACAAATAGCAAGGGGCAACAATATACCCCTTCAGTGACAATACTTAGAATCAGAGACCTAGGGTTGGTAAGGACCCTAGTCCACCTTTAGCCTTTTCTTGGCACATACAGACCCCAATACACAAGCAACACTGATCTTGGACAGAGGCCTGAGTCTGAGGCCATCTGAGAACCCTGCCTAGCCTTCTCCTATAGAGAAATTCCCACAGACGTGTCCTGCATGCACTGACTTCCAGAGGGAGAGCTCCCCCAGCATCTTCTTGTGGAAGAAATAGCTCCTTTGTAATTTCATGTGGTAGGTAACTGCTCCTGAAACAAATTTACCACAGCACAGATGTTGTAGAGTAAAATGTGTAGATTTTGTTATGGTTAGGCACAAGTTCAGAGTAGAAAAGTTACCCTAAGTTGTGACAAGGATTTTAACATGGTTTCTTATAGATAACATTATATTAGAGTGACAGAGAAATAGCTTTTTTTGCCATATTGCAATCTTCTAGGTTCTTTTATGCTACAGATTTGAAAAGCACACGTTAATAGTCCCATGATTCCTTCAATGTCATAAAAATTGAATGAACTTATTTTTTTTCCTCTTTTCATTTTTTATAATATTTATTTATTTTTGGTTTCAACATTCATTTCCACAAAATTTTAAATTCCAAATTTTCTTCCCATCTCTCCCCTCCACCCACTCCAAAACACTGAGCATTCTGATTACCCCTTCCACCAATCTGCACTCCCTTCTAACACTCCTCCCTTCCCTTATCCCCATCTTCTCTATTGTGCTGTAGGGCAGGATAAATTTCTATATCCCATTACCTGTATTTCTTATTTCCCAGTTGTATACAAAAACAATTCTTAATATTTGTTCCTAAAATTTTCGTTCCTACTTCTCTTCTTCCCTCCCTCCCCACCCATCCCCACTGAGAAGACAAACAATCCAATATAGGTTCTGTATGTGTAGTTTTGCAAATGACTTCCATAATAGTCATATTGTGTAAGACTAACTATATTTCCCTCCATCCTATCCTGCCCCCCATTGCTTCTATTCTATCTTTTGATCCTGTACCTCCCCAAGAGTGTTTATTTCTTATTGCTCCCTCCTTCCAGTTGCCCTCCCTTTTGTCATCCCCCCAACCCTCCTTATCCCCTTTCTTTCAGTGTAAGATAAGTTTTCATACCAATTTGAGTGTGCATGTTATTCCTTCCTTTATCCAAACTTGATGAGAAAAAGCTTCACTTTTTCCCTCTCAACTCCTCCCTTTTCCCCTCCATTGAAAAAAAAAACTTTTTCTTGTCTCTTTTGAGAGATAATTTGCCCCATTCCATTTCCCCCTTTCTCCTCCCAATATATTCCTTTCTCACCCCTTAATTTTATTGTTTTCATTATGATCCCTTCCTATTTAACTCACCCTGTGCTCTCTGTTTATGTGTGTGTGTGCACGTGAGTGTGTATGTAATCCCTCTAGCTACCAAACACTGAGAAAAGTTTGAAGAATTACAAATGTTATGCTTCCATGTAGGAATGCAAACTGGTCAACTTTAGTAAGTCATTTATGATTTCTCCTTCCTTTTTACCTTTTCATACTTCTCTTGATTCTTGTGTTTGCAAGGCAAATTTTCTTTTCATTTCTGGTCTTTTTATAAAGAACGCTTGAAAGTCATCTATTTCATTGAATGACCACTTTTCCCATGAAGTATTATACTGAGTTTTGCTGGGTAGGTGATTCTTGGTTTTAATCCTAGTTCCTTTGAATTCTGGTGTATCATATTCCACCTCCTTCGATCCTTTAATGTAGAAGATGTTAGATCTTGTGTTATCCTTATTGTGTTTCGACAACACTCGAATTGTTTCTTTCTAACTTCTTGTAATATTTCCTCCTTGACCTGGGAACTCTGGAATTTGGCTACAATATTCCTAGGAATTTCTCTTTTTGGATCTCTTTCAGGAGGTGATCGGTGGATTCTTTCAATATTTATTTTGCCCTCTGGTTCTATAATATCTGAGCAGTTTTCCTTGATAATTTCCTGAAAGATGGTGCTTAGGCTCTTTTATTGGTCGTGGTTTTCAGGTAGTTACATAATTTTTAAATTGTCTCCCTTGGATCTATTTTACAGGTCAGTTGTTTTTCCAATACAACATTTCACATCATCTTCTCTCTTTTTCATTCTTTTAATTTTGTTTTGTAATTTCTTGGTTTCTCATAAAGTCATTAGCTTCCATCTGCTCCATTCTAATTTTTGAAGAACTATTTTCTTCAATGAACTTTTGAACCTCCTTTTCCACTTGGTTAATTCTGCTTCATAAAGCATTTTTCTCCTCATAGGCTTTTTAGACCTCTTTTGCCAATTGAGCTAGCCTATTTTTAAAGATGTTAATTTCTTCAGCATTTTTTGAGTCTCCTTTAGCAAGGTATTGACCTGGTTTTCATGATTTTCTTGCATCACTCTCATTTCTCTTCCCAATTTTTCCTCCACCTCTCTTACTTGATCTTCAAAATCCTTCCTGAGCTCTTCCATGGTCCAAGACAATAGCATTTTCACTGAGGAGGTTATGGAAGCCTTGACTTCCTCTGAAGGTATGCATTGTTCTCCTCATCTGAAAGGATGGAAGAAAATACCTGTTCACCAAGAAAGTGACCTTTGATATTCTTATCCTTTTTCCCTTTTGAGGGACTTTTTCTCAGCCAGTTATTTGACTTTTGAGTCCTTTGTACAGAGGAGGGTATACTCTGGAGACCTGTAAGTTCTCAGTTCCTCCGTGGTGGCACAATCGAAGGAGAGGAGTTTACTCTAGGTGTGCCATGCACCAGGATCATGTTCAAGTCTGAGATTCAGATCAGCTGTTCAATTCCTCCAGGGCCTTTAGGCTGAGGGCTCCAAAAATGGACACTAGCTGCTGCTGCCACTGTCACTCCCTCAGCACCTGCTGACCACTGCCTGGGGCAGGGCCTAGGGGAGGACTCACTCAGTTGAAAAAGCCCTATCACTACTGACCTTTGAAGTTGTCTTTGGCGTTTGTGGGTTGAGGGGTCTGAGACCATCTGCTCCTGCTGGGGATTCTTCCAACAAGGCCTGTCCTGGTTCTGTTCCTCCTGGTCCCACTCTGCCAAGACTGGGCTGTGCTCCACTCTGCATGTGGTGCAGTAGGCTTTCCCTGTCGGCTTTCTGGGTTACCTTGGTCTCTCTCACTCTGTCGTTCTGTGGGTTCTGCTGCTCTAGAATTTGTTGAGAACCATTTTTAAAGGTATTTAATGGGTTATGGGGCAAGAGCTGGAGCATATGCGTTTTTCTACTCCACCATCTTGAACAAACTTATTTAAACATAATGGTAGTTTTATATATTCCTAGGGAAATAAACCTGGTTGAATCTATAGGTAAACTGAGTCAGGTTCCAGATTAAACTACATTTAGATGGTTCATAATGAAGTGATTGAATGGATATGAATTTATATATCACCAAGATAACCAACAAAACTTAGATTTGAGGAAATCCTTCTTTCACCATTTAGCTAAGAAAATCATTTCCACAAAAAATGAAATAAATTTTGAAGGAGCTCAAATTCCCCTTTGACTTCTGTCTGTGGACTGTCAAGCTGTCTTCCCTTTTCCACTTTTAATCCATATTTCAGGTCTTAGGAAAGTGAACTTAACATTAACAGAAAGTGGGCTTTCAATTCTCCAAAAGTTTCGGGAGAATTTGATGAACTGCATTGTTTCACATTGATGTTTGTTGCTTTAAGTCCTCTAGGTCAGTTACTGCCAACACTAGTTAGAGTTTGTTAAAAATGAGATAGAATTAATCAAAGATGAAAATGGTTCTTACTGAGCGAAAGGAGCAGAACCAGGAGAACTTTGTGCACAGCAACGACCATAGTGTGCGAGAGTTTTTTCTGGTAGACTTGAAACTTTGTAATAACACAAGAACTTACTGAGAAAAAAAAAAATCCTAATGTCGGTCTTCCATGGCAAAATGCCTTCCACACTCAGAGAAAGAAATGTGGAAGTCATTTGCAGAATGTAGCAGATCATGTTTGTGTGTGGGTGGGTTTCAGTGTATTATGTGTTGATTTTTATATGATTTCTTCCATTTATTTTAGTTTGACTACGTAGCATGAATATAGTGAAAATGTGCTCAATAGGAAAGTATATGTAGAACCTAAACAGAATTGTATGCTGTCATGGGGAGGGAGGGGGGTATTGGGGGAAGAGTGGGGGGGATAAAATCTTAACTTTAAGGAAATGATTGTAAAATATTAAAAAAAAAGAAAATTAAAAAAAAAGAAAATAGTTCTTACTGTCTGTTCAGACCTTTCCAGACGCCAGCCCCTGACTGAGCAGCCCAACATCAGTTGACACTGGTGTATCTGAAGTGCATTTCTCCAAGACTATGGCCAGACTAGTTTAGTACAGGCTCATAGCCAACTCAACTTGGCTCAGAAGGCCAAGTTTTTTCCTTTCATACTTCAGAAACCTTCAAAAACTACAAATCAGCTCTGGATCTCTGGATTTGTTGTTTGTAAAGACACAAGAGGGATGGAATCTCCTCAGATCTAGGATCTCCACAAATGACTAGTAATAGCGACTGCTCTACGTCACTCTTTAAAATATGTATCAACGTGTGAGGGAAATAAGGTTGGATAGAAGCCTCTTAGTAAAAAAAAAAAAAAAAAAAAAAAAAAAAAGAATATCCTGTGTTCCAACCATGCAGTCCATTTCAACTTCCTACCCTCTTCATGATTATTCTCATTGGCCATTCTAGCTCATGTTCCTTGGCTCCCTCAACTTTCTGGGTACCAGGTACCCCTAGGAGCTCATACGTCCCTTCTCCTAGACCAATATACTCATGTAGACAAAGCTCTTGGAGGAGTTAGGAGGAAGACTTTTCCTTCCCAGGTTGAATTGAGATCTTCCCTCCTAATTTTTCTATAATCAATTCTTTTTTCCTACCATCTTTCTCATTCACTTGTAGTCTTTTTTCTTATCAAGAGAACATCATCACTTATTTGTGGAGCTGTTGGGGTGTAAGCTCGGTTTTCACGTGAACAGTCTCGGGTCAGGTAAAGGTGAGGGCTTCTAAACCGCAGAGCTCTCACGAGGCTCCCCAGGGAACAGCTGGGAATTGAGGAGTGAATCACGAGCTATCTTGTTTTTCCACCTCTTCTCAATGGAAACTTGCTGGGGAGAGCATCCCACCCTTGAGATTGGTCTGTGCCCTGAGCACACCTGTTGTTAATTGGCTAAGGGCCTGAGAGCATGCACGGTGCCCACGAGTGACCTATGCGGCTGGGAGAGCTTAAATGGGGACAGGAAAGCCTGGGGATTGTGTTCCTCTCTCCTCCGGAAGGGGAGGGGGTCTCCACGGGGAGAACTCGTCCTGCATGCTGACATGTAGCTGGTATCCAGAATAAAGCCTACACTTCTGTTTGACTTTGGAGGTCTCTTCTCTCATTACGTTTATCCGATTGGCCACTGAAGACGTGGAATAGGTAAGAAGGACTCGGTAGCCCACGGCAGTTAGGCCGGACATGGAGCCATCATCTTGATAAGGACACATCATCCCTTTCCCTCTGTCCACACTTCCCCTCACCCCATCTATGCGTACTCTCACTCTGAAATTCCTTGTCACAAAATACATTGATTTCCTTGTTGGGGAAGGGGCTGTGGGCTTTAGACAATGGCGCTGCAGTTTTGCTCCTCTACCTGCATTTCCTTTTCTTGAAATTCTGTTTACAACTTTATTCCCTTACGGACTTTTAAAAAGTAATGTTTTTTTTTAATTATTACAAACTTTCACTTTCAGTTTTTCAGTTTTTTGTGTTCCAAATTCTTTCTCTTCCTCCTGCCTCTCCCTCACTAAGGGAGCTAGCAACATGATGTGCATTATAGGTGAGATATCATGCAAAACATATTTCTCTTTCAGTCATGTTGAAAAAAGAAGCAAGAAAAATAAAGAAAGTTAAAAAGAAGGGGCTTCATTCTGTACTCAGAGACAATCACTTCTCTCTGTCTAGAAGTGAACAGAACTTTTCATCATGTTCTCCTGCTTCTTGTACGCAGCAGCAGCAACACTGTGTGACGGTCAACTATGATAGACTTAGCTCTTCTCAGCAATACAATAATCCAAGACAAATTCCCAGAGACTCGTGACAGAAAATGCTAACCACGTCCAGAGAAAGGACTATGGAGTCTTCATACAGATCAAATCATAATAGTTTCACTTTTTCTTTCTCATGATTTTTCCCTTTTGTTCTCATTCTTCTTTCACAACATAATTAATATGGTTACCTGCCCCTTCTTGCTTCTCTTTTCTCTGCTGTGCACCAATGACCAATATTTTCTGTGCAGATTCCAATCATAATAGAGTGATAGGACAAAAAAAACCCTCATTTCTATTGACAGATGTCTAAAAAATTACTCTTTCAAATTTCTTTTACAAGTGTTGCAAATATATTGAGTTTGCTGCAAAAAAGGGTGTCTTTTTATGGTTCTGTTCCACCTGAAGCTCTGATTATTGCAACTTGCTATTTAAGACTTTATTCAACTATAATTTCCTATTGTTTTGACTTGATCTGTACCTGATCTGATATAAGTATATCGTAGTTGGGAAAGCAATTATGAAATTGTGAGGAAAATTTTATTGTATTATTTGTATCATTTGATCCTAGCCCTGAATGACTGGGAAACTGGACCATCTCTCTGTGCCTTTAACCAAGGACCTATATTATAGAGTTTTCTCTCAGTTGTCAACCCATATGTCTTCTAAGGTCTTTCCAGCTACTCGCACAGCTGCCAGTTCATGAGTGTAAACTCCCGGATCATCTGAAGATATCACCCTCTGAGTGAACATCTGAGTCCACACAAGTCTTCATCCTCTAGTTCAGGAAGGCCCTGAAGATGACATCTAAATCAGATGGCTTCCCCAAGAATTCAGACCAAGTTAGTGAGGAGAAGGGCTACCTCCCTACTTGAGACCTCTTTCCAGATACTTACATTCTGTACACCATTTGCCCATATCCTTAGACTGCCCTAGTTTTTGTTTTGGTTTGCCTGGATGCATGGTTTTCTTTTACTGTGCCTCTCATTCCACTTACTTCAGGCCCCCCCACCCCCTTCTCTTGCTTATGGTTCTCTTGCTAAGGATTGGTAAAACTCCCATTCCAGTTCCCACAGGAAGAGTTAGATTTTCCCCTTACCGTCCTTGTACTGCAAGTGGTGCCTTGGGCACACCTTTGACCAAAAGGTGTAGATATGTAAATCTGCTTGAGCCCCCTTCTCTCCTTGAAAAAGACCTAATACCTATTTCCCAGAGTTGTTAAGGGGTATTTAAATTTCTAGTTGTAAAACAATGAACAGTCGATTGATAAAAATTGCAAAGTAAAAAAAAAATTGAGTTAATTGTTGAGAAAACAAGATCAAACAAATACATATGTAATTTGGAGGGATGTAAGAGTTCTGCCTTCTGTGATATTTAATTATTTCCTTTGTATTTGAATGTGTTACATATATCAACATAACAGTACTCCTTTAGCTTATTCTTTTTTTTTTTACTGTTGAAAATACCTCAAGATTAGAACAGTTTTTTTAAAATTTATTAATTTAACTTTTCAACATTCGTTTCCACAAAATTTTGGGTTCCAAATTTTCTCCCCATTTCTCCGCTCCCCCCACCCTGAAACGCTGTGCATTCCGATTGCCCCATCACCAATCTGCCCTCTCTTCTAACATCCCTCCCTTCCCTTATCCCCATCTGCTCTTTTGTCCTGTAGGGCAAGGTAACTTTCTATAACTTTTCCCATTACCTGTATTCGATTTCCTAGTTGCAAGAACAATACTCAACAATTGTTCCTAAAACTTTGAGTTCCAACTTCTCCCCATGCCTCCCTCCCCACCCATTCCCTTTGGGAAGGCAGGCAATTCAATATAGGACATATCTGTGTAGTTTTGCAAATGGCTTCCATAATAGTCGTGTTGTGGGAGACTAACTATAATTCCCTCCATCCTATCCTGCCCCTCATTGCTTCTATTCTCTCTTTTGATCCTGTCCCTCCCCAAGAATGTTGACTTCAAATTGCTCCCTCCTGCCACTGCCCTCTATTCCATCATCCCTCGCACCCTGCGTGTCCCCGTCTCCCCCACTTTCCTGTTTTGTAAGATACATTTACATACCAAAATGAGTGTGCATTTTATTCCTTCCTTTAGTCAAATGTGATGAGAGTAAGCTTCATGTTTTTTCTCTCACCTCCCCTCGTTTTCCCTTACTAAAAAGTCTTTTGCTTGCCTCTTTTATGAGAGATAACTTGCCCCACTCCATTTCTCCCTTTCTCCTCCCAATATATTTCTCTCTCACCACTTAATTTCATTTTTTTAAGGTATGATCCCATCCTATTCAATTCACCCTGTGCTCTCTGTCTCTCTGTCTGTGTCTCTCTGCCTCTGTCTCTCTCCATCTATCTGCATGTGTGTGTGCGTGTGTGTTTAATCCCACCAACTACCAAGATACTGAAAAAAGTTTCAAGAGTGACAAATATTCTCTTTCCATGTAGAAATGCAAATAGTTCAACTTTAGTAAGTCCCTTATGATTTCTCTTTGTCTTTTACCTCTTCATGCTTCTCTTGATTCTTGTGTTTGAAAGTCAAATTTTCTTTTCAGCTCTGGTCTTTTCCTCAAGAATGCCTGAAAATCCTCAATGTCATTGAAAGACCTCGATTTCATTGAAAGAACATTTTTCCCCTGAAGTATTATACTCAGTTTTGCTGAGTAGGTGATTCTTGGTTTTAGTCCTGGGTCCTTTGACTTCTGGAATATCCTATTCCACACCCTTCGATCCCTTAATGTAGAAGCTACTAGATCTTGTGTTATCCTGATTGCATTTCCACAGTACTGGAATTGTTTCTTTCCAGCTGTTTGCAATGTTTTCTCCTTGACCTAGAAACTCTGGAATTTGGCCACAATATTCCTAGGAGGCTCTCTTTGTGTATCTCTTTCAGGCAGCAATCAGTGGATTCTCTCAATATTTATTTTTCCCCCTGGTTCTAGAATATCAGAGCATTTTTCCTTGATAATTTCATGAAAGATGATGTCCAAGCTGTTTTTTTTTAATCATGGCTTTCAAGTAGTCCCATAATTTTTAAATTGTCTCTCCTGTATCTATTTTCCAGGTCAGTTGTTTTTCCAATGAGATATTTCACATTATCTTCCATTTTTTCATTCTTTTGGTTTAATTTTGTGATTTTTTGGTTTCTTATAAAGTCATCAGCCTCCATCTGTTCCATTCTCATTTTTAAAGAACTATCTTCTTCAGTGAGCTTTTGAACTTCCTTTTCCATTGGGCTAATTTTGCTTTTTAAAGCATTCTTCTCCTCATTGGCTTTTTGAACCTCTTTTGCCAATTGAGTTAGCCTATTTCTAAAGGTGTTATTTTCTTCAGCATTTTTTCAGTCTCCTTTAACAAGGTGTTGACCTGCTTTTCATGCGTTTCTTGCATTTCCTCTCATTTCTCTTCCCAGTTTTTCCTCCACCTCTCTAACTTGACTTTCAAAATCCTTTTTGAGCTCTTCCATGGCCTAAGCCCATTGAATATTTATTTTGGTTGTTCAGGATACAGAAGCCTTGATTTTTATGTCTTTTCTTGATGGTAAGTATGGTTCTTCCTCATCTGAAAGAATGGGAGGAAATATCTGTTCACCAAGAAAGTAATCTTCTATGGTCTTATTTTTTTTCCCTTTTTGGGGCATTTTCTCAACCAGTTACTTGACTTTTAGGTCCTTTGTCAAGTGTAGAGTATTCTCTGGGGACCTGTAAGATGTCAGTTCCTCCAAGGGGGCACAATCAAGAGTATACTGGTCTGGGCACAGGGAAGAATTTTGTGCCCAGAATCTTAGCAGCGTTTCCTCTCCACAGGCACCTGACCTCCAGTTCTACCATGCTAGCACTGGGGGTTGGGGTGGGGGTGGGGGTGGGATTCAGTCGAGCTGTGGGGGCAGGGCCACCATTCAGGGTAAGACAAAGCCCAGCTCCCTCAGAGCCGCTAGGGGTTATTATGATCCAGCAATGGTCTCCAGCCGCTCTAGGGGCTGCTGTGAGAACTCCTGCCACCTTCCTGATGTGACCTCTGTGTGCAGCTGCCTTAGGCCAGAGATATGGGAAGGCCCTTCTCCCTTCCTGGCCAGGTGAAAAAACCCCTGTCACTGACCTTTGGAGCCTATGGCTTGAGGAATCTGCAAACCGGTGCTGCTTCAACTGGGGATTCCATGCCTGGAGATTCCACCCCCAAGGGCTGTTCACCAGGTGCACTGTGGGGCCAAGGCTGGACTGGGCTCTGCTCCCCATCTGGTACAACAGACATTTCTCATGGGCCTTTCAGGCTGGAAATCTCCTCCACTCTGTTGTTCTCCAATTCTGCTGCTCCAAAATTTGCTGAGAGTCCCTCTCTACAGGTATTTTATGGGCTCTGTGGGGAGAGCCTCCATTTTTTGTCTTTCTACTCTGCCTACTTGGCTCCACCCCCACCCAGCTTATTCTTAATAGCATTTATGTCAAGTGTAGAGTTTGGTTAAAGATGGAAACAGCATGGTGTATTTATAACCTAAATTCTCTGAAATTTCAAGTGAACTAAGGGCTTCTAACTTGCTGCTCCCCTTATAGTTCTATTGTTACCAACATCAGAACTACAGGGTTTGAGCTTGCTTTCACAACATGAACTAGTTAGTGAAGAACTATTTTTTGAGAGTGTGTGCCAATTTGTGTTGAGACCTGTTTTGTAAGAGATTTTGGCAGGAATATCTGAGGAGTTTCTACAAGCAACTTCGAGCCGGAAAGGAAACCCAATGCAGTGAAACCCTTGAGGACTTGATATTTTCTAAACTGCTGCAAAGAAAGATGTGCCAGGGACTATATAAATTTGTGGGACATCTGAGATCCTGTATGAAATGTGTTGATTGAATGAATATTGGGAAGGAGTACTAAATTGAAAGGAGACAATGTTTGTTACCCTTTGTGTTCATTAAATGTACATAATTGCACATATTTAAACTATATGGGATGGCTTGCTTGCTGTAGGGAGGGGGAAGGAGGGAGCAAGGGATAGAATTTAGACATCACAACTTTTCAAAAAGTGTTTAAAATAGTTTTAACATGTAATTGGGGAAAATAAAATATTATTTTAAAAAAGGAAAAAATATTGATATCTCTTATCGCACCCTTTTGGTTTTTATTGTCTGCATGTGTATACTAAGTTCCCTCGATTTTCTTGGTATTGTATGCTTTTCTCCTTTGTATTAGTCCCTGATAGTGAACATTCTTATGGTGGCTTGTGTTGCGCTTGGTTAATGATCCTCATCTCATTTTGTAATTGATTCTACTCTGTAGCACCCTCTAGAGATGAAAATGCCTAAGGTCCTTTGTCAGGTGTTGACCTTTATGCTTATGAAATGTTTCTTTCTTTTAGCTTTTGTAGACTCTTCTGGGGTAGGATTCATGGGGATATTTTACCGAATGCACTCTCTCTGGTTATCAGCATAAACAAGGGTCATCTTTGACCAACAGGAAGGGAAAGTTAAGGGGTCCTCCGAACTTGTCTTTTTGGTTGCCATGCTTTCCAGACTCTACTATCTGCATGGTCTAGCCATTCCCAAGGGAAAAGAATGCTGTTTGGGCCATTGTCTTAGCCCTTCCCTTGGGGGAATCTTTTTCCATCCCTACTGTTCCTTTCCTCCTCCCATGCCTCTCCCATTTAGGTAGAGATTTTTATTCTCTCCTCCTTCTTTAGTTGCAACCTCATAAATACGCCAGCTTCTGTTTGGATTGTGAACTCTTTGCTTTTGCCTGGGGTTCCACATTAACTTTTCTCTTGTAATATACTCGGTTGCAACATGCATCTCGTGAATTTCTGGTAATGTTTCTTGATTGACAAGCTCATTTTGTCTCCCCACCATGATTACTAATTGATATTGATTAAAATATTTTTTCGAATATTTGTACCAGGGGTGCACATGTAGGTTTCTATGTGTTTGTGTGTGTATGAGTGTGTGTAAGTGTGGGACCTTCAGTGTGTTTCAGTGTTTCTGGGTGTATGTGTGAATGTGTATATCCTAACTTCCATTCCAACCTCTGTTCTATCATTGGTGCAACAGTGTGTGTAAGTGTGAGAACATGTGTGTTTCTGTGTGTCTGTGTGTTTAACTTCCATCCCATCCATTGATTAATCACTGATTCATGAGTGTCTGTGTGTGTGCATGTGCTTGAGTGAGTGGGAGTGTGTCTGTCTCTATATCTGTCAACGTTTTTATGTCCTAACCTCCATCCCACCTCCTGTCAACCATTGCTAAAACGTCGGAATAAGTCAGACTAGAGTGTGTTTCATGGAGACCACATCTTTCCATGTTGTGCTTCCTTTTGGATTTCTATTAATTACAGAATTTGCTCCGATCAGGTTGAGACTATTGTGAAAGTGTTTATAGCTTCCCTGGAGAAGTTGCTCTCCTTTATGTCTGGCCTCACTTTCACAAGCAATTGGATTTGGTTTGGCTCCTGCCTCTGGCCTCTTCAGGCTGTTGGCAACAGGAGATAATCTTCGTGATGTATACCCATGAGGCTAATCAGTGCAGTTTCGAGGAGAAGCCCCCTTTCCCTGGTGGACAGAACCCCACTGACCTGCCCAGGGTGGGAAAGGAAAGGGCACATGTGCTCTGGTCATGTGTTTACTGGGGCTTTCTTTCCCACTCAGTTCCCAGAGTTCCCACCTGCAGCTCAAACAGGTTCCTGTGAACAGCTGAAACCTCTCTCCCACTCTGTTTTTAATCTACAATTTCCTATCACTGAAAGCTCAAGTGCCACCCAGCCCACCTCCACCAAGCAGTTCTTGATCTCTGCTTCTCCAAGCCTTGCCTCCTTTGGTCAAAGCTTTGCCACCATTACCACACTGAGCACGTGCAAGGCACACCTTTTCTTTCAGTAGACTTGGAGTGCTCTGAGGGTGGGAAAGTCACCTTGCCTAGGCTATTAGCTCCAAACCACAGGGAAATACTGAAGTAGGACTCTGAGTGGAATAGCCAGGGATCATTACCCTTATTTTGCAAATGGAAGAAACCCATTCAGGGAAGGCATGAATTTTACGAAGGCTCACACTGTTAAATGTGTATCCTAGGTTCATCCAAAGCTGAAGTTTGGGGGGGGGGTGGATTGCCCTTCGCTTACCCCATAGTCCTAAATGAAGACTCCCAGAACCCCAGTTCTGTGGGGAGCCTGTTCACCTGCTTCTGGACAGTGCTTTCCCAGGGACCTTCACTTGATGAAACATGGCTGTTAGAGGAGGGAGAGGCCAAGATGGAAGCCAGCTGGTCTGGCAGGCAGGAGAGAGCCTGGCTCAAGGCCTGTGTTTGCCCCTAACTGGCTCCGTGACCTTGGCCATGTCCCTGCCTTACCCCTGATCTCAGTTACCCTTTTCCTCAAATGAGGAGGTTGGACCAGATGAGCTCTGATGCCTCTTTTAACCCTCCATTCTATCCAGACCTACAAGCCCACAGAATGTACCCTGATAGCCATATCCCCCAGCCCCAATGCTAGCAAACTAGTTCCCAGTTCTGGGCTGGCAAAACCCTGCCAGTCTAACGTTTCTCTTGGGGCAGCTCCCAGTCAGCAAGTTCTGCCCTTATTCTAACCATAATGATTAAAATAAAACCCCTGGTTCTTCCTGGATCTGTCTCCTGAACCAGAGATGCCCTCCTGACAATCTCACAGGGACTGTCATACCTCAAAGCCCAAGAGGATGAAAGGTCATGGTCCCCTAGGAATCAGGTAGTGATCATATCCTTATCATAGGAAGGAGTCCTGGGATCGGGGTCTTATGTTTCCTGACCGTATGTCTCCCATGAGCGAAAACCTCAGGGGGACATTAAGCTCGTCCCCTGGTCTCTCTCCACTCTCACATATCCACTCAGGGAGCCATCAGCTAAGCCCAGGTGGACCCCCCACTGAGGACTGATAGCTCCCACTTTGGTGAGGCAAGAGTCCCTCTGTCCCCAACACTGTCCCTTCCTCCACTGGCCCCCAGGAAACATCTCACTCACGCCTCTCCCTGGAGTCCTACAACCTCTCTCGTTCATTATCCCCTCCTTCTCATTCCCCCTTGGGCTCGTTTCCCCTCCCTGACGGCCACTGCAAGCAGCTGGAGGTGCCAGTGAGTGGATAATATATTATATGCGTGCATATGTAAATACATACATGTATAATACACACACACACACACACACACACACACACACACACACACTCAGGTTCTTTCTCTTCATTCCTGTTTATAAGAAGTCATTTTTTCTATGAATACATTTATGCATTCTACCTCCTGAAAAGTATTAGAAATCTTTCTCTTTATTCTTATGAAAATGCGCCTTCACGTACTCACTTTTTATTGACGTTTGTAAGTACCCACGTTTTCCCTATTCAAATTCTGCCCTTATTCCAACCCTGAAGACTGGTCTTTCTGGACCTGGCCCCTGAACCAGAGGGGTCCCCCTCTATCTCAAAGGGATTGCCACTTCTCAGAGCCCGGGGATGGAAAGGCAAGATCTCGGAGGGCCCAAGTGGGGACCGGTTCCATATGATGGGGGGAGTCCTGGGGTCTGAGGCTTTTGTTTCCTGAACACTTTCCTCCCATGCTCAGGAGCCTGAGCCTCAAGGGGGCTTTGGGCTGGTTCCTTGGCATCTCTGATTTATCAGATATTCCCTCCCAGCCCTCGGGGTCCCCAGGGAGCCTCCCGGCAAGGGGAGCTGGACCTGGGCAAAGCGAACCTGCCCTCGACCCCGCCCCCTCCCGCCCGCTGAGCGCAAATGGTCGTTGACGTCAGCGCCCTCTTTGGTGATGCACGAGTAGCCCCTCCCTCCCCTGGTCCCCACCAGACATTCCACTCACCCTCATCCTTATAGTCACCATCCCCGCCCCCACACGCTCTCAGGCTCATTTCGCCCTCCCTCAAAGATCTTCTCCTGTCCATTTTTCGCTGCTCCACCAAGCAGTCCTCGGGGTCTTAAGGGAGCCACCAGCCAACTCGAACTGAGTCTGGCCAAGGTGGACCCCAATATGTGCACCGACCGCTAATGTCCCGTGAGGTCAGCACCCACTGTGGTAGGGCAGGAGACCCCTGTCTTCAAACCCGCCCCTCCCTCCCCTGCCCCCCTTCACTTCATATAGAGTGAAAGAGTGAGTATCCATACATATCAAAATATAAATGGAAGATATCAATTCTTACCTGTGAGGGGATATGTCTAAATCTTTCATCATCCTTTTCCGCATGGTTTTCCTTAGGAGCTAAGGTTCTCAGGATGTTTTTCCTTTGGCTGCCCTATATCTCCATGTCCTAAGTCAAGCAGACATTTCTGAACACTTGAGATGCTCTTTTGTCTGCTCCCCGTTGTTACAGATTAAAATTCTTTATCAAATGTACTATGAGTGTGTATTTCTGTGTATGTATATCCTAACTTGCATATCCAATGCTCTGTTTGATCATTGATTTACCAGTGTGTGTATCTGTGTGTAAGCATGGAAGAATTTGTCTTTTCTCTGTCTCCCTCTGTCTCTGTCTCTCTGTCTGTGTCTCTCTCTGGCTCTCCCCCTCTTTCTCTCCTTGTTTGTATGTCCTAATCTCCATCCAGCCCCATGTTCCTTTCTTTATTGCTAACACTTTGAAATAGGTCGGACTGGAGTGTCTTTCATGGGGACCATGCGAAATGCCTGTGGCTCCTGTTTCTGACCTCTTCAGGCTGTTTACATCTGTAAGACAGCCTTAGTCATAGATATCCATGAAACTGATCTTTACAGGTTGAGGGAGAAGTTCTCTTTCCCTGATGGGAAGAACCTCATTGACCTTTCCAGGGTGGGAAAGGAAAGGGTACATGAGCTCTGGTCATGGGGTTATTTGGGCTTCCTTTCCCACCCAGTTCCCAGAGGTCCATTCTGCTGCCCAAACAGGTTCTTTCGAACAGCTGAAAATCCTCCCCTCTGTTCTATTGATCATCTTCTCCTTTTACTCATCAAGGAAGTCCAAGTGCACCCAGCTCACCTCCACCAAGCACTCCTTGACCCCTGTTTCTCCAAGGCTTGCCTCTTCTGTCCAAGACTTTGCTAACACTACCACATTGGGAATGTCCAAGGCACACCTTGTCCCTCACTAGAATGAGATTTCTCAGAGGGTAGGAAACCAGGGCCCTGCTAGGCTAACACCTCCAAGCCCCAGGATCCTGTTAAAGGAGGGCTCTGAGAGAAGCAGGTGTGTGTGTGTGGGGGGGGTCATCTCCCCTGTTTCACAAATGGAACAAAGAAGGCAGGAGATTAGTTCAGGCTCACTCTACTATGTGCGTATCTGACTAACCCAAAGTTTGGGGTGAGGAAGTTGTTTTACTTTTTATTTTTCCTCGTGGTAGGAATTGAAGACTCCCAGAACCCTAGGTCTAAAGGAAACACACCCACAGGCTTCTGGAGAGTTCATTTCCAAGCTGAAGTCCATGAAGCTTGACTGTCAGAGGAGGGAGAAGTCAAGATGGAAGCCAACTAGTCCGGCAACAAGAGAGACCTGGGCTCAAGCCTGGGGTCTGCCCCTTCCTGGCTGTGGGACCTTGACCATGTCCTTGCCCTCGTTAATTTTTTCTCAAGTGAGGAGGGTGGACCAGATGAGCTCTGAGGTCTCTTCCAACGCTCCACCCTCTAATCTGCTGAAACCTACAAGCCCACTCAGACCCTACCTTCATATCTATACCCCTGCTAATGTTAGCAAAGTAGTCCCCAACCAGAGCCAATGAGAAATCCCTGCTAGTCGAATACTTCCCCTTGGGGCAGCCTCTAGTCAGCAAGTTCTGCCCTTATTCTAACCCTAACTCCTGACTCGGAAGTGCCCTCCCCTCCCCACCACTTTCCACATCTCACATGGGCTGTCAGATCTGCAATTTCAGAGGAGTGGAAGGTGAAGTATTATTAAGGACCCGTTAGAGACTATTTCCCTAGCATGGGCAAGATTCCTGCTATTCTGGGGCTTATGTTTCCTGTCCCCTTGTCTCCTATGCACAGGAGACTGAAACTCTGCTGGTCTTTGGGCAGGTTCCCTGACCTCTCTCCCCTCTCAGATATCCACTCTCAGTTCCCGGGGTCCTCAGGGAGCCGCCATCCAAAGGGAGCAGAGTCTGGGCGGCGTGAATCCCCCTCTGAGCACCAGTACACGGTAACATCTCAGCCTACCTTGATGAAACAAGGGAAGCCCCTCCTTCCACTGGTCCCTTCCTAGCATCCCACTCACCCCACTCCTTATAGTCACCCTCCAAGGATCATTCCTCCCTCCCCCAAAGATGCTACATCGCGCAGTCCTCGGGGTCCTTAGGGAACCACCAGCCAATAGGAACTGAGTCTGGTCAAGGTGGACCCCAATATGAGCATCTAACGCCAGTGATGTCAGTGCCCACTGTGGTCTGGCAGGAAACCCTCTCTTCAAACTCACCCCTCCCTCTACTGCCCCCTACCCGACACTCCGTTCACCTTTCTGTCTGCAGTCAGCATCCCTCCCCAAATTCCAACCTCGCCACCCCCCAGGTTTTCCTTCCCCAGTAGTCTTCTCCGACTCATTTTCTTTCCCCTCTCTCCCCATCAACATCGCGCTCATTTGCGGCCTAATTTTTCTCTCCCACCCCGAAGCTACAAGTATATCGAGGAGGCTGTCCTGCTTGTGGCCATTCCGTGAGCCAGGCAAGGAGGAGAGCACCTCAGGGACAAGGACTGATGCCCAGTGATCTCCTGTTGTCAGTCTAGACGCCCCCCATCCCCCTCTTCACAACTACTGGCCTTTGTGGATTCGTAGTCATAACGGCTCAATTTTTTCCCCTGTATATAAATTTGTGAAGGCAAAAGTTGGCTAGGGACCTGTCAGGGACTGTTTCCCTAGCATGGGCAAGATTGCTGCGGTTCTGGGGTTTATGTTTCCTGGCCCTTTGCCTCCCATGCTCAGGAGGATGAACTTTATGGAGCCTTTGGGCTGGTCCTCTATCCTCTCTCCCCTCTCAGATATCCATTCGCAGTTCTTGGGGTCTTCTGGAGGAGAGGGGTCTGACCGAGAGTGGATCCCCCGCTGAGCACCAGTGACTGGTGTCATCAGTGTTACCTTCTTGAGGCAGGAGTAGCCCCTACCTCCACTGGTCCCCACCAGGCAACCTACTCACCCTCTTCCTTATAGTCACCAGCCCACCCCACACACACTCTCTAAGGCTCATTTCCTCTCCCCCAAAGATCTTCTGTCCATTTTTCGCTACTTTATCGCAAAGTCCTCGGGGTCTTCAGGGAGCCACCAGCCAACCGGAACAGTTTGACCGAGGTAGACCCCAAAATGAGCGCCGACCGCCAAAGGCCCGTGGCGTCGGCGCCCACCGTGGTAGGGTAGGAGACCCCTCCCTTCAAACCCGCCCCTCCCTCCACTGCCCCCTTCCCGACATCCCATTCACCTTTCCCTCTGCAGTCAGCATTCCACCCTTACAAGTCCCCTCCCGCCCAGGTTTTCCTTCCCTACCAGCCTTCTGGGCCTCATTTTCCTCTGTCCCCCAACCCCCACCGTGTTCAATATGGAGTTAATTTCCCCTTCCCCTCCGCTGCGACAAATATCCCGACTTGCCAGGGGAGTGTCCTGATTGTCGCTATTTGGGGGAGCCGGGCAGGAAGGAAGAGGATGCCAGAGTCCAGGATTGATGCCCAGAGACCCCCTGCTGTGTGTGCAACCAGCCCTCTGTGCCCCTGGGCTTTGTATCTTCCTAGTCACAAGCCCTCGATTTTTTCTCCCGTATATATTTCTTGGGGATCATCTATTTTCTCTACTCCTCATTTTAAGTCCTACATGACTCTCCTTATAGTCTTCTGTCTACGGGATTGTGTCTTCCTCCTTCATTGCCGAAAAAGATCATGCCAGCAGAGAAATAATGACATGACTTGCACTTGACTTTGTTTTGAGTGAGTGAGGGCCGTGCAGGTCACCAGCCTCACTTCTCCTCCAGAGCCAACTGAATCCAATGGCCAGATATTCATGAGGATGACTGGAGATGACCCAGGATGAGGCAATTGGGGTTAAGTGACTTGCCCAAGGTCACACAGCTAGTGAGTGTCAACTGTCTGAGGTAAAATTGGAACTCAAATCCTCCCGACTCCTGCACTGATGCTCTATTCACTGCACCACCTAGCTGCCCCACAGGATTATGTCTATATGATTATATCATCCTATATAAAGGAAACAACTTGTGTATTTCATTTATGGACTTTCTCTACCTTCATCTATGCTTACTCATATATAAGACTACAGAGTTTCTCCTGTACAATGTAACCTTCTCTTTCTGTAAATAAATATAGAGAGAATATGTGACAAGTCATACTGGAAAAGAGAATATATAACTTATGCATGTATGTATCTATCCATGTATGTATGTACTCTAGTTCTGTCTCTTCATTCTAATGTAGACAAAGTCATTTAGTCTTTCTATAAATTATGCGATTTATATATTTTATCTCCTCATACACGTTGATAATTATTCTCTCTAGTCCTAGGCATATGAGTATTCACATACTCATTCTCTATTCATCTATATGACTACCCATTTTTTCCATTTTCATCTGTGTACCTGTGTATGTGCTAACCTCCATCCCACCCATTTTCAATCATTGCTAGCATGGAGTAATGAGTCAGATTGGAATGTGTTTCACGGCGGCCACATCTTTTTATATTGTCCTTTCCTTTAGCTTCCTGTTAACTAGAGCATTTACTCCAATCAGTTTGGGTCTAATGGCCCAACGTCCGAGAAACACTTGTTCCTAGCTCTCCTGGGGAAGTTGTTCTCATGGCCTCATTTTGACAAACAATTGGATTTGGCCTCTGCATCCGGTCTCTTGTCTGATTGGACCTGCGAGACAACATCAGTCATAGATGTTCATGAAGCTGATGTGGGCAGGTTTGGGGAGAAGCCTTCTTTCCCTGGTGGGCAGAACCTCACTGACCTGCCCAGGGTGGAAAAGTAAAGGGCACATGAGCTCTTCTCAGGCATTATTTGGGCTTCCTTTCCCACTCTGATTCCTAGAGGGCCCTTCTGCAGCCCAAGTAAGTCCTTTTTCGGGGCTGAAAATTCGCTGAAAATTTCGCTCTTTTAATAATCTGCTTCTTCCTTCCCATCAAGGTGAAAGGCAAAGGTTTAGTAGGGCCTCATGAAGGACTGTTTCCCTAGCGAGGGCGGATTCCTGCAGTTCTGGGGCTGAAGTTTCCTGGACCCTTGTATCCCCTGCTTGGGATGCTGAGTCTCAGGTGTGCTTTGGATGGGTCCTCTGGCCTCGCTCCTCTCTCAGATATCTGTTCTTAACTCTCAGGGTCCTCAGGGAGCCACAAGCCAAGCAGAGATTACCCTAGGCCAGATGAACCACTCTCTGAACTCTGATGGCTGGTGGCATCAGCGCTTACCTTGGTGAGGCAGGAATCTTCCTCCCGCCAACAACGCCTCTCCCTTAGCTGGCCCTTATCAGGAATCCCACTCACCTATCTCCACGGAGACATCATCCCTCCACCACACACCACCTCAGTCTCAGTTTCCCTGCCCTACAGATCCTCTCCAGCTCATTTTCCCCTCCCCTACAGCTCTCTCAGGCCCTTTCAGCTATCTCTTAAGACATTCTTGGGCTCATTTCCCCCTCCTCTTAATAACTTCTTGGGGTCACTTTTCCTTCCCCCAAAGCTGCTGCAAGTATCTTGAACTCCCAGAGGAGTTTCCTGACTACAGCCATTCTGGAAGCTGGACAGGGAGGAAGAGGACCCCGCAGACCAGGACTGATGTCCAGCGACCCCCTGCTGTCTGTGCAGACGGCCCCTTGTCCTGCTTTTCAAAACCACTGCGCTTTGTGTATTCATATCCAGGTGGACTCAAATATTTGCTCTGTATATTCATTTCCTCTGCATGCTTCATTTTTCCTCTTCATAAGAATTGAGTTACTCTCTTTATATTCCTATACAAACCTTAATACGTAATATGTAGAATTATAAAGGGTCATTCAATACATGTTATTGTATATTTTAATATAGTATGTATCATGATATATTTATATAGGATTATATCATATATGGGAGAGAACTCATATACTTCATATATATTAAACAGGTTTTATATATATATATATGTATGTATGTATGTATGTATGTATGTGTGCATGCATAATGCTCTCTTTGCCGAGGCATACTCATATATAAGCCTGCAGAGTCTTTCCTCTACAGATTACAACTTCATACTTATGTAAATGAATATGTAGAGAATCTATGACAATTCACATGGATGAAGACAGAGATTATATAAACATATGTACTCAGCTTCTTTCATATAGGAATTCATTCTAAAATTCATTGACATGATTTATACTTTCTATTTTCTCATAAACATTAAGAATCATTCTTTCTCTTCTGACATACATGACTACTTACATATTCACACTCTCTTCATGGTTACGAGTACACATATTTTCTCTCTTCATATATGTATGTATGAATATATATAGGTAAGTAGGTATATGTTTTCTCCACACAAGGATGAGTATGCCTCTATCCTCTCTATATTTCTAAAAAGTATTTCATTGCTTCTCTTCCTGTTAGAGAATATATGGAGATTCCTCTCTATGAGCATACAGAGCATAACAGACTCATATAAAGGAGTATAGACAGAGAATAAAGGTAACTGTACATAAAGGGACAAGAAGAGAATGAGTCCTCACAAATGAAGTACTCATATAGGAATATCGAAAGGCTCTAACAATGCTGATATAAGCCAACATATGGGGAGAATACATGAATAACCATATAAATGAATTGAAAGAGACAATACAGTTTCTTTAAGTGCAGTGAATACATGGTTGTTCATATATATGAATGTAGAAAGACTGTGGGGGAACTCATGTATATATTGATTCACATAGAGAAAGGATACATGAATACTGACATATGAATAACAGGGAAGTACATGAGAGAATTCACACCATAAAGGGCGTAGTAAAACCCAGATGTATGGATATATAGAGAGCAGAACTGAGTACACGGACATGTCTATATATAAATGGAAGATATCAATGTTCATGTGTGAGGTGATGTGTTTAAGTCTCCCTCATCCTTTTCCACATGATTTTCACTTGTAGGTAAGGCTCTCAGCCTATTTGCCCTATGGCTGCTCTATCTTTCCATGTCCTAATTCAAGATTTTTCTGAAGGCAATTTTGAGATCCTCTTTTGTCTCTTCACCATGATTACTAACAGATATAGATTAAAATACTTTATCAAGTTATTTATCGGGGTGGGAGATACAAGTGGGAGTGGGATAGGGTAGGAGTGAATGTTCCTATGCCTGAACGTATATGCTTGTCCTGACTTCCATTCCATTCAGTGTTCTATCATTGGTACACCAGTGCGTGTAAAATGTAGGAGTGTATTTTTCTGTTTCTGTGTATGTCCTAACTTACATCTCATCAAATGTTTAACCATTGCTGCACAATTGTATGTGTATGTGAGCCTCGACATTTTTGTGTGTCTCTGTATGGCTGTGTGTATGTCCTAACTTCCATCTCACCTCCTGTTTCATCATTGTGATCACATGGCATTGATCATCCAGTGTGTGTTTGTTTCATGGAGGCCACATATTTATATGTTGGGCCTTCCTTTAAATTTCTGTTAACTACACTGTTAGCTTCAGTCAGTCTGAACCTGTTGAAGAAGTGTGTATATTGCTACTGGTGAAAATGCTCTCCTGTATTTTTGACCTCATGTGGACAAACAATTGGGTTGGGCTCCTACTTCTGGCTCTTCAGTCCGTTTTCAGCAAGAAATAACCTTAGTGATAGATGTCCAAGAGTCTGATCTACTTCTCCCAAGAGGGAGAAGCCCTCTTTCTCTGCTCACCAGAATCCCACTTCCCTCCCAAGGGGGAGAAAGGGAATGGCATAGAAGCCCTGGTCATGGGGTTATTCGGGCTTCCTTTCCAACCTAGTTCCCAGAGGCCTTTTCTGCAACCCAGTGAGTTCATTTGTACACCTGAAAATGCCCACCTCTGTTCTATAGATAACCTTTCCTTCACATTCCTTCCCCTCAGTGAAAGCCCAAGTTCCCCCCAACCCACCTCCACCAAACAGTTCTTGATCCTTGCCTCTCTAAGGCTTGTCTCCCCTGGTCAAAACTTTGATATTACTGTCATGTGCAACATGTCCAAGTCATTCCTTTTTTCTCATCAAATCAGGAATTCTATGAGGGCGGGAAACAATGATATTGCCAAAGCCACCACTCTAAGCCCCAGTAAGATGGTATAGTAGGACTGTGAGTGAAGCAGGTGGAGGTCATGCCCCTTATTTGACAAACCCATTCAGGGAAGGCATAGGATTGGCTCAGACTAAGGCCCAGCTTAATGTACATCTCAGATTGCCCCAAAGTTGGTGAAAAGAGAGTGTGACTCAGTTTGACTCTCACTTAACCTCACAGACCTAAGTGGATCCCTAGCTCCATGCACAACCTGCCCACCAGCCTACTGGATGTGCTATCCCGGGTGCCTTCAGCCCTTGAAGTTTGTCTGTCAGAGCATGGAGCGGCCAAGGTGGAAGCTACCTGGTCTGGAAGGCAGGAGAGACCCTGGCTCAAGGCCGAGGTCTGCCCCTTATTGCTTCTGGGACCTTGGTCATGGACATACCCTCCTTTGGCCTCAGTTACACTTTTCTCTAACGAGGAGTTTGGATCAGATGAGCTCTGAGGACTGGTATAGCCCTCCCTCCTACCCACGGGCATTCACACTCTACCCACTTGTATCCCAAAATCTCTTTCCCATGCTAGCAAAAACTAGGTCCCACAGCCCCAGCTGGGAAAAATCCTGCTAGTCTCATCTTTTCCCTTGAAGAAGCCCCAATCAGGATTTGCCCTATTCTAACCCTAAAGAGTGGATTTAAGCCCATGGTTCTTCCTGGACCTGCCTCCTGAACCAGAGGCACCCTGCCCCATCTCACAGGGGTTGTCAGGGGGTTGTTGGGGACCATTTCGCCACCATGAACAACAATCCTGGGGTGTGGGGCTTATGGTTCCGGGCCTCTGGTCTCGCATACTCAGGAGCCTGAACCTCAGCGGGGCTGAGGGCGGCTCTCCTGGCCCCTGTTCCCTCTCAGATATCCACTTCCAACGGAAGAGGTCCTCAGGGAACCAGCAGCCAAGCAGAGCTGAGGTTCGCAAGGCGGTCCTCCCCGCTTCCCCTCACCCCAGATCAGTGTCTATGGCCGGTGACGTCAGCCCCGCCTTGGTCCGCAGGAGTCGCCCTCCCGCCCATGCTGCTGCCCCCCCACTCCATCCCCCTCCCCTGACGTCCCTCTGACCTCTCTCTTTGCAGTCAGCATCCCTCCGTCACAAGTCCTGTCAAGCTGTTTTTCTTTCTTCCCACCTTTTCCGCTCTTCATCTCCCCCAAAAAGACCTTTATGAGCTCATTCTCCCTCCCCCACCGCCATTACGAATGTCTCGAGTGTCGGGTGGGGTGACCTGACTTATCATTCGGGGAGCCGGGGAAGGGAGGGAAAGGACCCCGGGGACAGGCACTGATGCCCTGATACCCCCTGCTGTGCGCAGACGGACCTCTGTCCCTTCTTGCAAATCACTGGGATTTGTGGTGTATTCTGATCCAGGAGGGCTCATCTGTACTTTCATATAAGGGAGCAACCTTCCGTTCTCTCCATTATTAGTCTAATATTATTAATACTCTCATTAGTACTAATAATGTTAAGTATTATTAGTACGGAATGCTTCTCTTTATAATCCTAAATAGGATGATAAATACATGTGTATATATGTATATACATATATAAATAACTATATATAGAAAAAACTCGCACATTTCATTTATCTACCTTCCCTTTCTTCATCTATATCTACTCACATATGACTATAGTGTGTCTCTCCTGTAGAATATAATGTCCTACTTATTTAAATGAATGTGTTATAGACAATATATGGCAGTTCATATATATGAAGAGAAAGAATCTATTTATACGTATAAGTACTCAGACTCTTTCTCTACGTTATTATGTTCTTGAAGCCATTTGTTTTTTTTTCTTATAATTCCTTTATGGGACATATATTTTATCTCTTCAGTATCATTAATCATCACTCTCTTTTCTATACTAATGAGTTCTCACATATTCACTCTGTATTCATATCTGAGTACCTATGTTTTCACTATTCATTTATATATACATGCGTATATGAACATGTGTACATTCTCTTTCTCTATTCATATATGTTAATTCTCCTTTATCCTCTCTATTAGTCCAAATTTTTTCTCCTGCTCCTTTCCTTTTGAAAGAATATATCAAAAATCTTCTCTATTTACACTCCGAATAGATCAGTATTCATATGAAGGAAAATAGCCCTTAAAGGTACCTGTAAGTAGAGAAATATGGGAGTGAATGAGTACTTACAAATGAAGTACTCATATAAGGATATAGAAAGATTTTGTGAATGCGAGTATCTGCCAATAGACAGAATATAAGAATAATTTTACATGAGTCACAAGAGACAATATAGTATATTTACATGCAGTGAATACATGCTCATATATGTATATGTGTTTGTGTGTGTACATATGGACAACTATCTAGAGTATAGGGAGGAACCATTACATATTGATTTATTTATACAGGATATATGCATACTAAAATATCAACACCAAAACAATATGAAAAGATATTTATACATAAAGGGAACAAGAGTACTCATACATGTCAAAATGTACATGGAAGATAGGAATGCTAATCGGTGAGGAGATACGTCCAAATATTCCACGATCTTTTTCCTTGAGATTTTCATAGGAGTTGAGCTTCTCAGCCTGTTTTGCTTTTCTCTGCCCAACCTCTCCACTTCCCAAATCAATCAAATGTTTCTGAAGGCACTCTGCAGACCCTGTTACATCTCCTTACCATGATAACTAATTGATGTGGAGTAAATATTTTTTGTTTCATGAATGTAACTGATTGCACCAGACTGTGAGTGTAACTGTGTGTATCACTGTGAAAGGATTTGTGTTTCTGTATGTCTGTCTGTTTGTGTTTCCTAACTTCTGTCCCACTACCTGTGCAATCGCTGCTAATGCATTGCAATGGGTCCCCCCTATACAAACCTAAAATCATTTTCAAGACTCTATCCCTATATCCATTCAACTCTCTCCACAATGCTAGTAAATTTTCTGCGCCCCGCCCAGATGAGAAACCCCTGCTAGTCATGTGCTGCCCCTTCGACCAGACCCTAACCAGCAAGTTCTGCCCTTAGTCTTCCTTTCTTTCAATCCTAAAGATTGGAAGAAAATCCATGGTTCTTCATAGTTCTGGCCCCTGAACCACAGCCCCCCACCCACACCCACACCCCCACACCTCTATCTCACGGGGACTATCAGACCTCCGAGCTCAGAGTGGTGGGCGAACAAGGTCACGTAGTAAGCAGTTGGGGGCATTTCCCTTCCATGGACAGAAGTCTTGAAATCTGGGGCTTACGTTTCATGGCTTCTTGGCTCCCGTTCTCAGGCACCTGAGCCTCAGGTGGGGTTTGGGCGGGTCCCCTGGCATCTCTTGCTTCTCAAATATCCTCTCCTGGACCTAGGGCTTCTCCAGGGAGTCACCAGCAATGCCAACTAGAGTCTGGACAAGGTGGACTCCCTAGCCCAACTCCCCTGAGGGCCTAGCACCGATGCACAATAATTCCGTGTCAACCTTGGCGAGGCAGGACAGCCCCTCCCGTCACCGCGCCTTCACTAAGCCCAGTCAGGCATTCCACTCACTTGTCTCCTTACGGTCATCATCCCCCTCCGCTCCCCCCCACCCACGTCCTCTCGGCCTCATTTCTCCTTCCCCCACACCTCCCATCTGCTACCTGTGGCTCCAGCTGCCTGAGGCGTTCCCTGACTGTGGTCGTTGCCGACGATGTGCACAGAGGGAGAGGACCCCGGGGACCAGGACTGGTGGAGGCGCAGAGACCCCCCGCTGTTTGTGCAGATGGCGTGTACACACACACGCACACGCGGCGACGCACACAACACACAAAAGATTATATCGCCCTACACATATAGGAAAGAACTTGTATGGTTTATAAGTATATTATACATTATACATATTCTCTATCTTTAAAGTATTAGAGTGTCTCTCATACATCACAACTTCATGCTTAGTAAATATATATATATATATATATATATATATATATATATATACACATATATATGTGTGTGTGGATAATATAAGGCAACTCGTATATATGAAGATAGAGAACATATTCCAACATGTAGCTACTCAGTTTGAGTCTCTTCATTCTTATGTACAGAAAGCAACTCATTCTTCCTAGAATTTCATTTATATGACTTAAGCATTCTCTCCCTCTGAAAGAATGTCAATCATTTTTTCTATTCCCACCTATGAGTACTCACATTTTCACTCTTAGTTCGTATCCGAGTACCCCTATTTTCTCTATATATTTATTTAAATCTACATATATACTTGTCTATACATTATCTCCCTACTCTCATATATTAGGTCTCCTAAATGCTCTCTATATTTTAAGAAGTATTCCACTGCTTTTCTCTCCATGATAGAACATATAAAGACTCCTGTCGATGTAAACAAAGAGTATATCAGGACTCACATACAGGAATCCAGACAGAGAATGAGGGTACCTGTAGGTATATAAATATCGAATGAATGAGTACTCACAGCTGAAGTACCTATGTAGAAATATAGAAAGTTTCTATGAATGCTCATACATGCCAATATAGAGAGAAAATATGAAACTCATACATAAAAATCACAAGAAACAACATAGTATGTGTATGTGTGTATATACATCTATACTGAATACATGATAACTCATGAAAATATATGTATGACTGTCTAGATTATATGGGGAAATCTACATATATTGATTCATTTATGGAGAGGATATATGAATATAACAACCTAAGGCATTCAGGAGGAATCTTCATTCATATGAATACATACACATGTTCACATATAGGAGATGAATACTCAGATGTATGGATACAGAGAGAAGAGGTGAGTCTTCATACAGGTCAAAATACACCTGGAAAATAAGAATGCTCACCTAGGAGGAGATACGTCTAAATATTCTCCCTTCTCTTTCCATGATGTTTCCTTTAGGAGTTAAAGTTCCTCAGTCAATGTTCTCTTTGTATGCCAGACCTCTCCATATGACACGTCAAGCAGATGTTACTGAAGGGACTCTGGAGAACTTGTTCAGTAAAATCTGTGTGGGTGTCTGAGCACTGAAAGTTGACCTTTTTACAGAAAGTCTTCTGTGACCTTCATTTTTATGTGAGGGTTCAATCCTTATCTGTCTCCACTCTTCCTGAAGGGGGAATTAAATAATTGAATTGAATGCTAATTAACTTAAAGTAAATGGTATTTAACTTTGGAATTCTAAATAATCAAGTCATTTTGTAAAAAGGATAAAGTAAAAAAGGTGTAAAATTTTGAGGCAACAACATCATTATAGACACACGTATATAAATATGCAATTTGCAATGGTATAAGAGTTCCGCCTTCTTTGGTATTTAAATATCTCCTTTGTATTGGAATGTCTTCCATAGATCAATGTAACACTACTCCTTCAGCTTGTGAACAGTTTCTATACCAGTTGCAGTTGAAATAAAGATTGAAAGAGCATAGGGTATTTATAACCTCAATTGTCTAAAGTTTCAAGTGAAATGTGGGCTCCCAAATAACATCAGAACTACAACCTCTGACCTGGTTGTCCCAACATGAGAAATCCAGGTTACTGGAGAAGTCAAGATTCAGAGTCTGAGGCTGTGTGAGTCTCTTCTTGTGCCTCCCCCATGTAGGCAGAGATTTCTATTTCCTCCTCCTCCTTCCTTTGTGGTCATCTCATAAATATGCCAGCTTCTAATTGGATTGTGAACCCTGCACTTATTTAGGGTTGCACAGGCACGTTCATTTCTCTTCTAATAAATCCAGTGGTAATGCACGTGTCACGACTTTTGATAGTTTTTGGTTAACAAGTCCCTTTTGTGTTTGAACCACGATTATTAATTGATAGCCATTAAGATTTTGTTATGAAATGATTGGGTGAACCTGTATGTGTTTACATGTCTATAAGTGTTGGAGCATGTATATTTCTCTCTCTGTCTGTCTCTATCTGTGTTTCTCTCTATCTCTATCTCTCTCTGTCTATCTCTCTGTCTCTCTCTGTCTCTCTGTCCTCTCTGTCTCTGTCTCTCTCTCTCTCTCTCTCTCTCTCTCTCTCTCTCTCTCTCTCTCTCTCTCTCTCTCTCTGTGTGTGTCCTAACTTCCAGTCCACCCCATTTGATCATTTTTACACCAGTGGGAATAAGAGTGGGAGCTGGTTTGTTTCTTTGTGTCTATACTAAGTTATATGCCATCTAGTGCTTGATCATTGATTAACACATGTGCGTGTGTGTGAGTGTGGTAGCATGTGTCTTCCTTTGTATGTGTCTTTGTATGTGTTTTTATGTCTTAACTTGCCTCACACCGCCAGCCAAGAGGAGTTGAGTCTGGGTAAATGGGAACCCCTACTGAGTGCCCATGACTGGTGATGTCAGCCCCCACCTTGGGGAGACAGGAGTCTTCCCACTAAGCCTACTGCTCCCTCAGCTGGCCCCCAGCAGACATCCTACTCCCCTGTGCCCTTCCAGTCAGTATCCCTCATCAGACGCTCTTTCACAATTATTTCCCGTCCCACCCCTTGCCACAGCTAAACTTTCCTAACCTGCCAATGGGGTGTACTTACTGTGGCCCATTCCGAGAGCCTGGCATGGAGAGAGAGGACCCCGAGTCCCGGGGTGATGGCCAGAGACTCCAGTGTGCGTGTGTCCACATGGCCCTCTGTTCCCCTATTCAAAACCACTGGTCTTTGTCTGTTCCTATCCGGGAACGCTCAGATATCTCCTCTGTATATTCCTGTAAGGGATGAACCGACCTTTCTCTTTTCCTCTTCATGGGAACTGAATAATTTTCTTTATAATTGTTTTTAGGATGTATAATATCATCCTGTAGACACAAAAAGTCTTACTTTTCATTATATATGTTCTCTATTCAGATGGACTCATTGATATCACTACAGTCTCTGACCTTTAAAGCATAAATTCACATTTATGTCAATAAATATATTGTGAATAACTGACCACTCTTTCAGATGAAGATAAAGTCTACATTCTTCCATTAAGTAATCACTTTCTTTCTCTTCATTCCTAGGTAGGAATTCTAATTGTTCTTTCTTTTGGAGGGGGAAGGCAAGGCAATTGGGATGAAGTGATCTGTCCATGGTCACATAGCCAGGAAGTGTCTAGTGTCTGAGGCTCAATTTGAACTCAGGCCCTCCTGACTTCAGGACTGGTGCTCTAGTGCATTACCTCTCTGCTCCTAAGTTTTTCTTCCTATAAATTAAGGTAAATGGTTTATAGACTCTATCTCCTCAAAACCATCAGTAATCATTCTCTCTCTTCCTACATATACAACTACTCCTCTATTCATTCTCTGATCATAACGTGGAGCACTCATCTTCTCTCTTTTCCTATGCATATATCCATATGTGAGTTGATGTTTGTGTGTGCGCTTACATTCTCTCTCTCTATTCATGTCGAAGACTTCTACTGTATTTCCTCCCTGTCACTAAAGGATTGCATGCTTCTCTTCCTGTGTGAGACTTGTCTGCAAACACAGAAATATCGGTGCTCCTCTAGAAATAGATCACAGAAAGATAGACAGAAAAGAATGGTACCCCACCATATATGGAATGAATGGACACATAGGAATGATGTACTAGTATAGGAATATAGAAAGTCTACAGAAATACTCATGTATGTGAACGTATAGAGAGAATATATGAAGAAGCAGATATACAAATCACAAGAGAAGATAGGATATAACATGAAGATAGGAATAACATGATTTCTCATATGCATACGTGTGTGTCTCTGTGTGTCTGAGAATCCAGAATATGGAGAACCCATAGCAGATAGACAGACAGACAGATAAACAGATAGATAGATAGATAGATAGATAGATAGATAGATAGATAGATAGGTAGATAGATAGGTAGACAGATAAATAGATGGATGGATGGATTCATTTACAGAGATGATATATGTGTAAAATATGAATAGCAAGAGAGAAGGGGGAGTATTCATCCATATGAAGACATAAAGAGAACATATCAGTACTTGCATGTATGGATTGAGTGAGAGAAGAGCTGAGTCCTTCTACATGTCAAAATACACAGGGAAGACAGGAATGCTAATCTGTGAGGACATATGTCTAAATATTACACCATCTATTCCCTTGACATTTTCTTAGGTGTTCAGGTCCTCAGCCTGTTTTGCCTTTGCCTGACCCCTCCACTTACCAAGTCAATCAGATGTTTCTGAAGGCTCCCTCAAGATCCCATTTTGTCTTTTCACCATGATTACAAATTGATAACAGCAAAAGATTTTTTCATGAAACGATTTTCCAGGGGAGCATAGTGGTTGTGTGTGTGTCCGTACTTCCACCCCTTCCTCTGTTGAGTCATTGTTGCAGCACTGTGTGTATAAGTGTGGAAGCCTCTGTGTTTTTGTGTCTGTGTGTGTGTGTCTTAAGTTAAATCCCATCTGCTCTTTAACCATTAATTCACTAGTGTGTGTGTGAACACGTGTGTTTTGTGTGTGTGCCTGTATGCTTTTAGTTAA
The DNA here is from genome assembly GCA_023548195.1 of Bettongia penicillata ogilbyi. Lineage (NCBI taxonomy): Eukaryota > Metazoa > Chordata > Mammalia > Diprotodontia > Potoroidae > Bettongia > Bettongia penicillata. The sequence continues at coordinate 192,996 of JAJHZJ010000263.1, forward strand.
ATCTTGTCTATCATTTAGTAATTGATTCACGAGTGTGTGAATGCGCGTGTGTTATTGCATGTGTGTGTGTGTGTCCTAAGGTCCATCCCACCCCCTGTACCATCACTGCTGCCACATTGGAATGGGTCAGACTGGGGTGCTTTTTGTGTTGTGCTTTCCTTTCGATTTCTATTAAAGACAATATTTGCTCCAGTCAGTTTGGACCTGTTGGGGAATTGTTTTCCCATATATCTTGCTCAACTTGCTTTCCCATATATCACACCTCATCTTGACAAACAGTTGGATCTGGCTCCTACTTCTGGCCTCTTCATTTGGTTTTCAGTAGGACACAGTCTTAGTGAGAGATGTCCATGAGGCTTATCTCTACAGGTTTTTGGGGAGAAGCCCTCATTCCCTGCTGGGCAGAATCCCACTGATCTGACCAGGGTCATGGAGGGAAGGGCACATGAGTTCTTCTCATGATTTCTTGGGGCTTTCTTTCCCACCCTGATTCCCAGAGCCCTCTTCTGTAGCCCAAGCAGGTCTCTTTGCACAAGTGAAAATCCCCTCCCTCTCTGTTATGTTGTTAATCTCCTCCTTCCTTCTCATTCCTGAACTCTCAAGTGTCACCCAGCACATCTCCAACAAGCAGTTCTTGACCCCTGCCTCTCCAGGGCTTGCCAACTTTGGCCAAGGCTTTGCTACCACTACCACATTGGACATGTCCAATATATATTTTTTCCCTCATGAGACGCGGCATGGTCTGAGGGCAGGAAACAGGGTCCTTGCCTAGCTAACATTTCTATGACACAGGAAAATGTTTTGAGCAGGGCTCTTTGTGAAGCAGGTGGTGGGAGGGGTGGGGGAAGAGTCATCCACTTACTCCAGAAAAGGAAGAAAGCTATTCGTAGAAGACCTAAGATTTGCTCAGACTCACTTTGGAAAGTGTGCATCCCATGCAGCACCAAAGCTTGGGTGGGGGGCTGAACAGTGGATTACTTCTTGCTTAACCCCAACATTATAACTGAAGACTTCCAGAACCCTCAAGTCTATTGGGAACTGGCCCACAAGTTTCTGGGGAGAGCCTTTTCAGGGACTTTCAGCTTATGAAGTTTGGCTGTCAGAGGAGGAAAGGTCCAAGATGGAAGCCAGCTAGCCTGGCAGGCAGGAAAGACCTGGACTCAAGGCCTGGATCTGCCCCTTACTGACTGTGTGACCTGTGCCAGGTCCCTGCCCTCCTATTGCTTGCAGTTACTCTTTTCTCCAATAAGGAAGTTTGGACCAGATGAACTCTGAGGGCTCTTTCAGTCCTCTATCCTATCCAAACCTACAAGCCCACTCACTCTCATATCTATACCCCTGCCACAGCTAACAGATTAGCCCCCCACCTCCTTAAGAAATCCCTGCTACCATGATGCCTTCCCTTGGGGCATCCCCCATTTGGGAAGTTCTGCCTTATACTATATCTAAGATTGGAATAAAACTTATAGTTCTATCTTTACCTGTCCTCTGAACCCAAGCTGTCCCCTCACCAGTCCCCTGATTTCACAGGGGCTGTCAGACCTTGGAGCACAAGGGGCAAGGTGGTTTTGAATGTCAAGATCCATTAGGGACCAGTTGGGGACCATTTCCTTACCATGGACAGGAGTCCTGGGGTGTGAGTCTTATGTTTCCTGGCCCCTGGTCTCTCACGCTCCGGAGCCTGAGCCTCAGCTGGGCTCTCTCCCCTCTCAGATATCCACTCCCAGTCCTCAGGGTCCTCAGGGAGCCACCAGGCAAGGGGAGTTGAGCCTGACTAAGGCGGACCTCCTGCTGAGCTCTGATAGTTGCTGATGTCAACTCCCACCTTGGGGAGCCCAGAGTCTCCCTTCCTCTAACAACACCCTTCGCTCCACTGATCCCCACCAGACATTCCACTAACCAACTCCCTTGAGTATGCATCCCTGTCTCACACTCCCTCTGGGAGATTGTCCCCTTCCCACCCTCACACCCTCTTATGCTCATTTCTCCTTCTTCCAAAGACCTTCTCTGGATTATTCCACCGTTTCCCCCTTCCTCCCTGTCTCTACAAGTGTTTGGAGCTGCCAGTGGGGTTACCTGACTATGGGCATTCCAGGAGTCTGGCACGGAGGAAGAGGATCCTGGGGACCAGGACTGATGCCCAGAGAGCCCCTGTGTGTGTCTAGGTGGCCATCTGTCCTCTTCTTCAAAACCACTGGGTTTAGTGTTCTTATCCAGGAGGGTGAGGGAGGAACCTCCCATTCTCTGTTTATTCCTTTTTATGAGAGCTGAATGACTCTGTAACAGCAAACATAGAAAGAATTCAGGTATTTCATTTGCATATATTCTTTTTATTACTGTATGAGTAATCATGTATATGACTTTAGAGTCTCCTGTAGAGTAGAAGTCAATACTTATGTGGACAATATGAAAACTCACCCACATGAAGAATATGTATATAATGTATATACATACACATACACTCATGTTCTTGCTCGTCACTCCCATTTATGAAGGTTCGTGAATTCTATCTAAAATTTCGTTAATATGACATGCACTCTATCTCCTCTTAAATTTTAGCAAGCATTCTCTCCATTCATACCTGTATGAGTCCTCACATGTTCACTCTCTATTCATCTGTATGAAGGCCCATCTTCTCCCTAGTCACACACACACACACACAGACACAGACACAGACACACACACGCACACACACACACACACACACACACCACACAGACACTCACCTCTTAACTCTCTCTCTCTCTATTCACCTACCTCTAAGAGTTCTCCCATATTCTCATTAAAAGCCTTCCACTGCTTTCTCCTCTGAGAGAATATATGAAGAGGCCAATCTATGAACACAGAAGATATCTGTACTCACATATAGAAATACAGAGAGAGAATAAGGGATTATTACAGAGAAAGGAATATTCAGGGGATGAGCACTCATAAGTGATGTACTAGCCTAGCAATGTAGGAAGACTATATGAGTGCTTCTATATACCAATATGGAGAGAATAGAGGAATAGTGACATATGAGTCAAAAGAGGCAGTATATTATATTAACATATATTGAATACATAATAGCTCACATATATATGTGACCCTTGAGATAGTATGTGGGAACATGTATGTATTGATTAATGTAATTGTTGTGTTTGTCCTTCGTTCTTAACATCAAGATGGTGACATGACTTGCAGTTCACCTTGACTTGAGTGAGGGAGGGCTCTGCAAGGTCACCCACCAGCCTCACTTTCTCCTCCAGAGTCATCTGGGTCCAGTGCCCTGACATTCATCAGGATGACTGGAGATGGCCCAGGATGCAATGGGAGACCCTGGTCTTTTGGGGCTTTAGACCTTAGATTTTTATTGAGAGAGGATATTGAAGTACTGAATTGTGAACAGAAAGGTATTGTGGAGGAGTATTCATGCATATTCATACCTAAAGAGGACATATATCAGTACTGAGATGTGTGCATGTAGTGAGAGAAGAGCTGAGTACTCATACCTGTCAAAATACACATGGAAGATAGGAATGTTCATCTGTGAGGAGAAATGTCCAAATATTCCATCATCTTTGTCCATGAGATTTCCCTCAGGAGTTAAGGTTTTCATCTTGTTTTGCCTTTGCCTGCCCGACCTGCACACTTCCCAAGCCAATCGGTTGTTTCTGAAGGCCCTCTGCAGACACCTTTTTATCTCCTCACCAAGAATACTAAAGGATATCCATGAAACATTTCCATGAAATGATGGTACTGGAGGTGCATGAGTGTGAGTGTGTATAAATGCAGGAGTGTGTGTGTGTGTGTGTGTGTGTGTTTGTATATGTGTTCCAACGTCCAGTCCACCTCAGGTTCAGTTTCTGCTAACACCTTGGACTGGGTAATATTGGAGTATATTTAATGTGGGCTACAACTTTCTGTATTGTGCTTCCTGTAGATTTCTATTTAATACAGTATTTGTTCCAATAAGTTTGGGCCTCATGAAGAAGTGTTTGAAGCTTTCATGGTGAACTTTCTCTCTTGTATTCCTGGCCCCATTGTGAGAAACAATTGGGTTTGGTTCCTGCTTCTGGCCTCTTCAGGCTATTTGCAGGAGGGAACAATCTTAGTGATGGATGTCTATGAGTCTGATCCGCGCGCTTTGGGACAGAAGACCTCTTTCCCTGGTGAGTAAAACACCAATGAACTGCCCAGGGAGGGAAAGGAAAAGGCACATGAGGTCTTCTTAGAGGTTATTTGGGCTTCCTTTCCCATCCTGATTCCCAGAGCCCCTTCTGCAGCCCAAGAAGGTCCCTTTGCACAGCTGAAAATTCCAACTTCTCTTCTGTTATTAATCTGCTCCTTCCTTCTCATCTCTGAAAGTCCAAGTGCCCCCAGTCCACTTCCACCAAGCAGTTCTTGATCCCTGCCTCTGCAGGGCTTGCCTTCTTTGACCAAGGCTTTGCCACCACTACACATTGGGCTTGTCCATGACACACCATTTTCCTCACTAGACTGGGAGTTGTCTGAGGGCAGGAAACATGGACTTTGCCTAGGCTAATACCACCAAAGCCCAGGAAAATATTCAAATAGCACTCTGAGTGAAGCAGTCAAGGGTCGGTCGTCCCCTTTACTTCACAAATGGAAAAAACTCATTCAAGGAATGCGTGAGGATTGATTCAGGCTCCTCATGCTGACTACATAACCCTGGCAGTACCAAAGCTTTCTGGGAAGAGGGATGGGGAGTTGGTTTGCTTTTGTTTAGCCCCACTGTCATAACTGCCATAACTCAGACCCCCTAGCTTTATGGGGAACCTGCTCACAGGCTTCTGGGGAGAGCCTTCCCAGGAACCCTCAACTCATGAAGCTTGGCTGTCAGAGGAGGGAGAGGCCAAAATGGAAGCCAGCTAACCTGGCAGGTAGGAGAGACCAGGGCTCAAGGTCTGGGTCTGTCCCTTACTGGCTGTGTGAGTTTAGCCTTGTCCCTGCCCTCCTCTTGTCCTCAGTTACCATTTTTTTTCTCACATGAAGAAGGTGGAGCAGATGAGCTCTGAGGTCTGTTTTAACCCTCCATCCCAGCCAAACTTATAAGGTCCTTACAAAGTTACTCTGCCACAGCATCCATACACCTGGCCCTTCATTCCCACACTAGGAAACTATCCCCCCAGCACCACTACCAGCAGATAAAAGCCTGTTATCCTCATCCTTGCCCTTGGGGCAGCCCCCAGTAAGCAAGTTCTGCCCTTATACTAACCCTAAAGATGGACCTGCCTCTTGTCACCTTCCTCCCCTTCAAAAGGACAGTCAGACCTCAGAGTCTGGGAGTGGGACAAGGTCTCCTAGGGGCCAGTTGGGGATTGTTTGCCTACAAGGAACAGGAGTCCTGGGGTCTTGGGCCTATGTTTCCTGGGCCTTTGACTCCCATGCCCAGGAGGCTACACCTCAGGTGGGCTTTATGTGGGACCCCTGGCCTCTCTTCTCTCTCACATGCCCTCTCCCAGCCCTCGGGGTCCTCATGGAGCCACCAGTCAAGGGGAACAGACATTGGGCAGGATGGACCCGCCACTGAGCACTAGCTATCATTGACGTCAGCACATACGTTGGTGAGGCAGAGTCATCCTTCCGTCAATCCTGCTGCTTCTTCTCTTTGCCACTGTCAGGCATCCCACACACCCGTCTCCATGGAGACAGCATCTCTTCACCACAGGCACTATTGGTTTCATGTTCTGTTCTCCCTCACGCTGTCTTGAGTTCTTCTTTCCCTTTCCCACCCCCACACTCTCTCTAGCTCATTTTCCCTTCCCCCAGACACCTTCTCATTCTCATTTATCCTCCTCCATACTCTCTCCCTCTCATTTTCTCTTTTCTCAAAAACCTTCTCAGGTTCATTTCCCTTCCCCCACGGCAGCTACAATTGTCTGGAACTGCCAGTGGTTTTCTGACTGTGGCCATTGGGGGAACAGGGAGAGGGAGGGAGAGGACCCCAGGGACCAGGACTAATGCCCATAGACCCCTGCTCTGTGTCCTAACAGACCTCTGTCCCCCTCCTCAAAACCATTGGGCTTTGTATATTCTTATCCAGGGGGATCAAATATTTTCTCTGTATATTCATGTCAAAGAGTAACCTTCCATTCTCTCTATCCTCCTTATGAGAATTGAATGACTCTCTATAAGCCTATAAATTTAGAGAATTCATATATTTCATTAATATATTCATAGGTGAATGCTCATATATATATATATAACTAGAGTCTCTCTTCTGCACATATAAAGTCACACAAATGTATACAAATAGAGAGAGAATATAAGACAATTCACACATATGAAGACAGAGAATATGTGTATGTGTGTGTGCGCGTGTCTTTAGGTTCTTTCTCTTTATTCTTATATACGGAAATTCACTTTTTTCCACAAACACATTTATATCACTTCCACATTCTATCTCCTCATAAACGTTAGTAATCCTTCTCTCTAGTCCTATGGATATGAGTACTCACATATTCCTTTTCCATTCATCTGTATGACCACCCATAAGCGTGAGGAAGAGAAAGAGAGAGGGGAGGAGAAAGACTGACTGACAGAGAGAGAGAACATGTTCCTTTCTTCAATGCATAATCCCTTTTCAATCATTAACAATAATTTGGAGTAGGTCAGGTCAGGAGCATTTCCAACCATAGGCCGCATCTTCCTCTCTTGTATTTTCCTGAGGTTGGCATTAATTTTTCTATTTATTTCAATGAATTAAATGCTTAAGTGTCCAGTTCAGCCACTGAGCCTGGTGAGGAAGTGTTCCTAGCTCTCCTGGTGGAGAAGCTCTCCCATATTTCTGGCCTCATTTTGACCAAAAATTAGCTTTGGCTCCTGCTTCTGTCCTCTTCAGCCTGTCCTCTGTTCTCACTTCCAAGCTCCCGGATGTTCTAGTAGGGTTCTGGGTGAAGCAGCTGGGGGTCCTCACCTTTACTTCACCAGGGGACAAAACATTCAGGGAAGGCGTGAATTTTCCTAAGGCTCAGCCTGCGAACTGTGCATCCCAGGCTGGACCAAAGCTGTTTGGGGGTTGGACTCAGTTTGCCCTTCCCTTAAGCCCAGAGTTCTAACTGAAGACTCCCAGAACTCACAGCTATATGAGGAACCTGCCCTCCAGCTCCTGGGGAGTGTCTTCCCAGGGACCTTCAGTCCATGAAACTTGGCTGTCAGAGGAGGGAGAGGGGGAGGTTGGATTCAAGTCCTGGCTCTGGCCCTTACTGGCTGTGTGACCTTGGCCATGTCCCTACCCTCCCCTTGACCTCAGCGAAATCAGGAGGTTGGGCCAGATGAGCTCTGGGGTCCTTCTGAAGTCTAGTCCTATCCACACCTATAATTGCCTTCAGACTCTACCCCCACATCCATACACCTCTCCCAGTGTTAGCCAACTCTCCCTCACTCCCCAGAAGCAGTATCTACACTTATGCTAACTCTGAAGATTGAAATGAAGCCCATGGCTCTTCCTGGACCTGCCTCCTGAACCAGAGGTGCCCCGCCCCCACATTACAGGGACAGTGGGACATCAGAGCTCAGTGGAATGGAAAGGTAAGATCTCAGAAGGAATATTTGGGGATCATTTCTCTACCTTGGGCAGGAGTCCTGGGGTCTGGGACTTATGTTGCCTGACCCCTCATCTCCCATTCTCAGGAGACTGAGCCTCAAGTGGGCTTGGCGGGGGCGTCCCTCCTCACGGAGATATCCACTCCCAGCCCTTGAGGTCCTCAGGGAGCTGAGTGTGACCAAGGAGGACCCCTCTCCCCGCGGCTGAGCTCCAGTGGCCATTGACGTCAGCGCATTGACTTCAACGCCCTCGTTGGTGAGACCTTTCTCCTCCCGCCAAGGCTGACCCTCCCTCCATCTGCCACCATCAGGCATCCCCCGCACCCGTCTCCATGGAAACAGCACCTCTCCACCGCACTCACTATTGATTTCGTTTTCTGCTTTCCCTGACGCTCTCTCCAGTTCTTTTCCCTTCTCCGCCCCCACACCCTCTCAGGCTCCTTTCCCCGCCCCCACCTCCATTACAGGAGTTTGGAACTGCCAGCGATTTCCTGACTGTGGCCATTAGAGGAGCAGGGGGTGGGAGAGAGAAGTCCCCAGGACCCAGAACTGATACTTCGAGACCCCCTGCTGTGTGTCCAGACCACCCTCTGCCCTCTTCTTCAAAACCCCCGGTTTTACTGCTTTCTTATTCAGGAGGGCTCACATATTTTCTCTCTCTCTGTTCCTCATGGTGGGAACTGAGTGATTCTCTCTCTCTCTCTCTGTCTCTTTCTCCCTCTCTGTCTCTCTGTCTCTCTCTCTGTGTGTATATATGTATATATATATATATACATACATATATATGTACATATATATATACATATACACACACACCCATGCACATACATACATATACGTATATCTGAGTACTCATATACATATGTACATGACCACAAAGTCTCCTAAAGCATAGATAATTCACAATTGCATAAATTAATATGTAGACAATATACTCATACATAAGAAGACACAGAAGAGATTCCTCAATTTATACATACACACACGCACACACACACATACACACACTCAGGTTCTTTCTCTTGTTCCTATGCAGATGTACTCATTATACTTTCTATAAATTCAGTTCTATAACTAATCCATTCTGTCTCCTCATAAACATTAACAATCCATCTCTCTTTTCCTACCTGTATGAATCCTCTCATATTAACTCTCTGTTCATCTGCACGAGTGCCTACCTTCTCTCTTTTCATGCATATGTTGGCACATGTGTGCTCACTGTGGTCACTGAGAAGAGTTTCTCAAATCCTCCCTAAATCCCTGAACATTTTTTTACGCTAGATTTAGGGACGAAATGAGTACTCATTAATGAAGACCTCCAAGGAATAGAAAAAGACTCACAAAGTGCTCATATATGGGACCTTATAGAAAGGCTACAGGAAGAATAATGCATGAGTCAAAAAATGCTAGATTATATATTTGCATACATGCAATACAGCATTGCTCACATGTATGTTTCTATAGAAGAAAGGAGAAACCTACATGTGTTGTTTGATATATGAAAAGGATATACGAGTAAGGAACTGTGAACATCAGGGAAGGATGGAGTGGTATTCATACATAAAGAGGACATATCAGTACTCAGATGTAAGTATACAGTGAGAGAAGTGGTGAGTACTCATACCTGTCAAAATACACAGGGAAGATAGGAATGCTCATCTCTGAGGAGATATGTTCAAATATTCCACCATCTTTTCCATGAGATGTCCCTTAGGAGTTCAAGTTTTCAGCTTATTTTCCCACTGTCTGACCAACCTCCCCACTTTCAAAGTCAATGAGATATTGAGTAAGGCCCTCTGCAGACCTCCTCACCATGATTACTATTTGATATTGATTAAATGTTTTTTATGAAATGAAGTAGTAGAGGTATAGGAGTGTGGGTGTCTATAAGTGCAGGAGTGTATGTGTTGCAGAGGAATGAGTCATTACGAGTTGGTTGATACCTTTAGACGTATCAGCTCAGGAACATGTGAGTCACATTTTTCAAATTCATTTTTGCAAGCATGATAGAATTGAGCCACTTGCTGTTAACCTAAACACATCCTCATCCCTTTCCTTCATTGCTCTCGTCATAGTCTGCTTTGGATCATGCAGGCCACTGATGCCAAAAAGTGGGCTCATTTTCAGCTGTGTATCCCCAGTTCAGGGCACAAACCTTGTTACTCATTAAGTATTTGTAAAATTTGATTTTCAAAGAGAAGTTTATTAGAAATGTTCATTTATAGGAATGTTATTTTACCAGTCAAGAGATGCATTTTTAAAGAAAAGACGTGCCTAAAGTTTAAGCTCCTAGTGGGGTTCAAACAATATCTAGGCTTCCTTTTGCTTCTATTATGGGCTATTGTCTGATCTGAAAGATTGGCTAGTTGATCCAAAGTCCGCTGTTTCGAATCCATCTGTGTTCTCTATGGCTTTCTTTCCAAAGGCCTGTATGAAGGACTATATAAGTCAAACAAAATAATAATTAAACTGTTTCCAGATTCTGAAATGGGACCTACAATCATTCAGATAGCAATACATTTTCTACAGGATAAGCATACGTGTTCCTGGCTCTAAAGAAATGCTAGAGGGATGGAGCCAAGATGGAGGAATAGTAAGACCCACATACTCTAACGCTTCCCCCACAGCCCATAAAATACCTCTAAAAATGTCTCTAAACAAATTCTAGAGCAGCAGAAGCCAGAAAACAACAAAGTGAAAGAGATCTCCGGCCCAACGTAGCCTGGAAAGCTGACGGGAAACGTCTATCACATGGGGTGCGAAGCAAAGTGCAGCCCGCGGAGCCCAGCGCAGCCTTGGCCATGGCACCAGCATGATCACAAAAAGAGTCTAGACATCATCTTTCATGAAATTATCAAGGAAACCTGCCCTGATATTCTGGAACCAGAGGGTAAAATAAATATTGAAAAAACCCACCAATCACCTCTTCAAAGAGATCCAAAAAAGAAACTCCTAGGAATATTGTAGCCAAATTCCAGAGTTCTCAAGTCAAGGAGAAGTATTGCAAGCAGCTAGAAAGAAACAATTCTAGTATTCTAGAAATGCAGTCAGGATAACACAAGATCTAGCAGGTTCTACGTTAAGGAATTGAAGGGCTTGGAATATGATATTCCAGAAGTCAAAGGAACTAGGATTAAAACCAAGAATCACCTCCCCAGCAAAACTGTAAAATACTTCAGGTGAAAAAAATGATCATTCAATGAAATGAAGGACTTTTAAGCATTCTTGATGAAAAGACCAGAAAGAAAAAGAAAATTTGACTTTGAAACACAAGAATCAAGAGAAGCATGGAAAGGTAAACAGGAAAGAGAAATCAAAAGGGACATTTTAAAGTTGAACTCTTTACATTCCTACATGGAAAGGTAATATTTGCAACTCTTGAAGCTTTTCTCAGTATTTGGATAGTTTGAGGGATTATACACACACACAAAGATATGTATATATATGTGTGTGTGTGTGTCTATATATATATATATATATATATATATATATATATATATATATATATATATAGAGAGAGAGAGAGAGAGAGAGAGAGAGAGAGAGAGAGAGAGGAGAGAGGGAGGAAGAGAGAGCACAGAGTGAGTTGGATAGGAAGATGATATCTAACAAAATAAAATTAAGGGGTGAGAGAGGAATATCCTGGGAGGAGAAAGAAAGAAATGGAATGGGACAAATTATCTCTCATAAAAGAGGCAAGAAAAGGTTTTTCCATGGAATGGCAAAGGGGGAGAAGTGAGAGGGGAAAAAGTGAAGCTTACTCTCATCACATTTGGCTTAAGGAAGGAATGACATGCACAGTGAATTTGGTATGAAAATCTTTCTTACAGTACAGGAAAGTAGGGGAGAAGGGGATAAGTGGGGTGGGGAGGCTGATGGAAGGGAGGGTAAATCAGAGGAGGAAGCAATTAGAAGTAAACACTTTAGGGAAGGGACAAGGTCAAAAGAAAGAATAGAATAAATGGGGGACAGGACAGGATGGTGGGAAATATAGTTAGTCTTACACAACATGTCTTTTATGGAAGTTGTTTGCAAAACTACACGTACATAGCCTATATTGAATTGCTTGCTTTCTCAGTGGAGATGGGTGGGGAGGGAAAAAGGAAGAGAAGTTGGAACTCAAAGTTTTAGGAACAAATGTTGAGAACTGTTTTTGGATACAACTGGGAAGTAAGAAATACAGGCAATGGGATACAGAAATTTATCTTGCCCTAGAAGAAAAGAGAGAAGATGGGGTTAAGGGAAGGGAGGGGTTTGGTAGAAGGGAGGGCAGATTAGCGGAAGGGGTAATCAGAATGCATGGCATTTTGGGATGGGGGAGGGGAGAGTTGGGGAAATTTTGGAACTGAAAATTTTGTGGAAATGAATGTTGAAAGCTAAAAATAAATAAATAAACATTAAAAAATGAAGAAATTCTAGAATGTCATGTTGTATTAGCTATGGATCCATGACACTGAGATTTCACATATATTAGAATTACCAGGTACCTTTCACAAATATAACTAAAAGTCTGCAAAGCCCCCTTAGCAGATTAGCAGATTGAACATGAAGAATGAGAAACAAATCTTGATTATTTAGCTTGAAGAGTCCTTCCACGTTGCTATTTCCATCTTGCTTTACTCTTGTCAAACACTAAGTTTAATATTTCTAATTTGCCTACATCAAACTTTCCATTCAATTTGTTATTGTTGTTCAGTAGTGTCCAGCTCTTTGTGACCTCATTTGGCAAAGGTGATTGAATGATTTGTCATTTCTTTCTCCAGCTCATTTTACGAATCAGGAAACTGAGACAGAGTTAAGTGACTTGCCCAGGATCACACAACAAGAAAGTATCTGAGGCCAGATTTGAATTCAAAGATATGAGCCTTCCTGACTCCTGGCCCAGTACACTCTCCACTCTATCACCCAGATGCCTTTCTAGCAAATTATAAACCATTAACTAAGAGATGGTATGCAAAACAGTTTGCACCCCCTAACTATCATTACTATCAGTAGTAAAATATTACAACAGAATAAAATGTCTCCTGTCCCTGCTCTTGATTTTAGTTGAGGTAATACAGTCAATAAAAGATGTCAATCGTGCCAATATCCTTGCTCCTCCAAACTACAATGATCTTCTTAACATAAGTTAATTCTGAAAGATGCAGTGTGTACACAAATCTATGTGAAAAGGATGCTAGACCATTTTTATTCATTTTGAAGTTGTTTCTGTGAGTTATATGCTTCCGTCTTGTTTGATGTCCTAGAACAGCCCAAAACCATATTTACATGGTATCTGAGGTCCTTTCCAGTTATGCAACTGTGACCCTCAGTAAAACTCTTCACAGTAGATAAGGTAAATATGGAGATGGCCTGGTTACTTCTTAAAGAGGCCTACTCACTGAATGGGCATTACCTCACCCTAAGTGGGTTCCCGAATAGACCTTGGCCTAAAGGGTCAATGGTCCCCCATTGCATCCTCGGTCATCTCCAGTCATCCTGATGGATATCAGGTCACTGGATTCAGATGGCTCTGGAGGGGAAGTGAGACTGTTGACCTGCTCAGGCCTCCCTCACTCACTCAAAACAAAGTCAAGCGCAAGTCATGTCATCATTTCTCTGATGGCATGGTCTTCTTCGGCAACAAAGGACAAACACAAACACAACAAGAGGAGTGTGACCCTTGCTACTACTCAGGGGAGAGCTTGTAAACTTTTAACAACTGGCTTTTGGGGGGAAATGGGGTACATATGACATTCTTATAAGTTGTCTGCGTTATTAACAGGTTTTCTCTCAGGGTTCTGTGGGGACCCTCTTATCTTCTCCCTTTATTCCACTGCACTTGGTGATCTCATCAGCTCCCACAAATTTAACGATCGTCTTGATGGTGACAGTTGTCAAATCTATCTCTTCTGCCTTAATCTCTCTACTGACCTCCAATCTTGCATCTCCTTCTACCTATTGAACATCTGAGACTGAATGTTGAGTAGGCATCTTTACACTGAACATGTCCATATCTAAATTTATTCTCTTTCCCTTCAAATCCGTTCCTCTCTTCTCCCAAATTTCCTGTTACTGTCCAGGACATCGCTATCCTCATTCTTCCATGCTCACCACCTAGGGGTCATCCTGGATTCCTCACTTTCTTTCACATCCCACTCACATCCTTTTCTGTACATTTTACAAGGCTGTTAGATCTCCTCACTTTGTAGGTATGTCGAATGTTTTCCTCTTTAAATTTTTTTTAAAAACTTGTTTTTTGTTACATTTTAACCTCCAAACTGTCTCCCTTTCTTCCTCCTTCCCTAGCCTGCATTAGAGAACACCACCATTTGACATACATATATGTGTGTATATACATGTATGCTGCGCACACTTCTATCCATCAGTTCATTCTCTGGAGATGGGTAGCATCTTCCTTCACAAGGTCATAGTAGAAACAAGTGTTTATAAGACTCAATTATTGAGAATAACTTAGTCATTTACAGCTGTTCTTGAACCAATATTGCTGTTACTATATACAACATTCCCTGAGATCTGCTCATTTCACTCTTTATCACTTCACAAAAGGCTACCCAGGTTTCTCTAAAATCAACCAGCTGATCATTGCTTATAGCACAGCAGCATTTCATATTCTATATGAAATACATGTATGTGTCTGTGTGTGTGTGTGTGTGCGTGTGTGCGTAAATTCTAGAAAAGATTGTTAAATAGATGATTAGTGAACATCTGGAATGAGAAGCAATAATTACAAAGAGATAGCATGATTTTATCAAAAGCCCAAGTCTTGTCCAATTTGGTCTCATTTTCTTTTTTTTCAGATAGTTAATGAATAGTTACGTAGTTTTTCCTCTAGATTTTGTCAAAGCTTTTAAGAAAGTATCTTGTGTTCTTCTTATGGAAAAGGTGGATAGATGTAGATGAGATTAGAGATAGATTCAAAGCTGGTTAGACATAGAAAGCTGAAGAGTAGTTGATAATGGTACAACATCAATGTGTCAAGGGGTGCCCAGCAGAAAACCTCAATAATTTGGACTTGGGCATATGTTGTGCCACATTTTTCTCAATGATTTGGATAAAGGATTTAATTAGCAGATGATGAAGCTGAGAGGAAAAACTGGAAAACATTATTGGATTCAAAAAGATCTTGAAAGACTAGAGTAGAAATATATAATGCATGGTCTACTAGCCACATGTAGCCCACAACATTCCTAAGTATGGCTTGATCCAGGTTAAGCTATAATTGAGAAATATTTAACAAAATGAAGAAAAATACAATGAAACCCAATAAGAACTCAGTCTATATGAAAGTCATCGGTGTATGGGTCCTTTTGTCAATCCACATCCCCTTTTTGACCATTTATACCTCATTGGAATAGATCAGGGTAGAGTAGCTTTAATTGGAGGTTACACATTTTCTGTTTGGCTTTCTTATGGCTTTATGCTAACTTTGGCCTTTGCTCAAAGGTTATGGTGAATAGCTTCCATTTCTGTAGTCCTTTAAAGATTGCAAAGCCATTTACAGAAATGACTTCCTTTGATCCACACAGCAACCCAAGGGAGATATATCCTCTTCTCATCCTGATTTTACAGTTTAGGAAGCTGAGGCAGACAGAGGCTATATGACTTACTGAGGTGCACACAGCTAGTGAGTTTGAGGCCTTGTGGGAACTCAGGTATTCCTTACTCTGGGTTTGATGCTCTATTCACCTCCCTGCATTTGATAAAGGCAGACTGCTTTAATGATCAATCAGAACAAATACTGCCACGACAAACTGGGCTGGAGCAGAGTGTGTGCAGAGGAGGATGGAGTAGTGAGTCTGTAAAAGGAGGCTTGATAGAGGGTTTCAAAAGCTAAACAGAACCATTTGTATTTTGTTTGAAGGGGCAAGTGTGGCCAATGAAACTTCTTGGGAAACAGAGTGATAGGGTCAGAACTGTGCTTTAGGATCAAATACCAGTTCGGAAGCCGTGTGAGGATGGCTTTATAATGGGAACTGTGAATGTTTGATTACTTTTTATTAAATGGTTATGACGTGGGGCTCAGGGCCCTGCCTTCTGTAACTTTTGGTTCGTTATCTTCTGTTAATATAAACCTCCAATGGACCAAAGCTTGTCCTACGTGGAGTGAAAATTTCCGTCAGACCTTAATCATGCCTCAGCTAAGAAGACAGAGGAAGACACTCAACTGTCTTTGACTCCTTGGGAAGGCTGATCAGTGAACTCAGGTGAGCTCACAAGGTCGAGGAGAGGGGTAGAGGCAAGACACACACAGAGAGCAGTCGGGGGCCCAGGAGAGAGAGATAGAGGGTGACAAGGTGCAGCAGTTCCTCATTGCCCAATGTAAACCTTCCCTTGGCCCTCCCGAGGCCACACCCAAGGGAAGGGGGGGGAGCGCAGTGGGCGGGGTGAGGAACCACCGGAAGTGCAAGTGGGGGAGGACAGGCAGGGTGGGGCGAGGCGCAGGCGCACTGCAGAACTCCGCACTCCCCGGAAGTGGGGGAGGACAGGAAGGGTGGGGCGAGGCGCAGGCGCACTGCAGACCTCCGCACTCCCCGGAAGTGGGGTAGACAGGAAGGGTGGGGCGAGGCGCAGGCGCACTGCAGACCTCCGCACTCCCCGGAAGTGGGGGAGGACAGGAAGGGTGGGGCGAGGCGCAGGCGCACTGCAGACCTCCGCACTCCCCGGAAGTGGGGTAGACAGGAAGGGTGGGGCGAGGCCCAGGCGCCCTGCAGAACTCCGCACTCCCCGGAAGTGGGGTAGACAGGAAGGGTGGGGCGAGGCGTAGGCGCACTGCAGAACTCCGCACTCCACAGCCCCAAGGTTCATCTCAGACGGTTGGTTGTCCGTGGTAGCCTGACTGACAGAGATGGGGATGTGGCCCTTTTTGCTGCTGGTGGTGTCGGGCTGAGCGGTGAGGGGGACCGAGTCGCGGGGGCAGGTCCGGGAGGCAGCGCTGTGTTATTGTGTGGTCATGGTGGGGGTGGAGGTCTGAGTGGCGTCAACGGGGTGCTCTTGGGGTCTCTGTGCTAGGCCCTGACGTCTCAAGGGCCTACCCTGTGACGCAGCCTGAGGGAGGTTTTTCCTTGGCCTTCCCTGCTGCATTAGAACAGGATCTTGGGCCTTGGGCAAAGCTCTGAGCATTTAGAGCCGACCTCCATTGTTACCTAGAGGCACTTTGAGCCCAGTAAGGCCTCCTTGGGAAGTGTGGGGGAGGAGAAGGAGGAGGAAGCCACTCTGCAAGAGTTGCCCCATCCAGGCAGGTTTTTTGCTGTTGTTGTTGTTGACCCAATGGCTCAGAGTAAAGAGGATGATTTCCCTCCAGCTGCAGAGGAGCAGCAAAAAGTAGAGCCAGGGTCAGAGGGTGACCCGACTGAGGACCAGGAGGAGGTCCTCCAGGTCCTCCTTGAAAGTGTGTCTCCAGGAAGCCTTACTTCTCCGTCAGACCAAGGGGAAATTGGTATCATTGAGTGTATCCAGCTGGAGAACTTTATGTGCCATGCCATGCTGGGACCACTGAATTTTGGGCCCAATCTCAACTTTCTGGTGGGAGGTAAGGGCAAGAGTGCATTGCTGTCAGCTCTAGTAGTTGGTCTTGGTGGAAAACCATTAGACTTGTCTTGGAGAGACTTTGTGAGAGAAGGAGAGGATTCGGCCAACATCTCAATCACCTTAAGGAACAGAGGGGACTCTGCTTTTAAATATGATGTGTATGGGGAATCCATAACTGTGCAGCAGTGCATCAGTCTGGACAGAGATCCCTGTTACAAACTAAAAGACCAAGAAGGAAATGTGGTCTCTCATGAGGAAGAAGAGCTTCTAGATATTCTTGATCATTTTCAGATAAGGATGCATAATCCAGCGGCCGTTCTGCAGCAAGAGATGAGCAGACAGTTATTGCAGATTAGGAATGATAAGGACAGATACACATTGTTTCTGAAAGCAACTAAACTTGAACCTATGAGAGACGAGTACGTGGAGATTTTGCAGGAAAAACTTAGAAACCAGAGAGAGTTAGATCAAGGCAAAGAGCATCTTGACGAACTTAAAAGTCAGGGTGGGGTGATGGAGAGACGTTTGCAGAATATAGTTGCTTTGAAGAAGAAATTAGAGAACTTGAAACATGAGATGGCTTGGGCACTAGTGACTGAAACTGAGAGAGACATTGTTGCTCTGACAAGTAATATAAGTGTTGAGGACCGACAAACTGTGACATTAAATCAGGAACTAGAGGCTTCAAAGGTCAAATTTGATGAAGCACAAAAGAAGCAGATATATATTCAAGAGAGTATACAAAAGTTAAATGAAGAAACTGCTTCATTAGAGCCCAAATTCCTGGAGACAAAAGAAAAAGCTCAGAAATCAAGCAGGGATTATATTCAAGCGAAAGCCTTCTTTTATTCTTCCCAAGATGAACTGAGTAAATTAGAAAGAGTTGCAGAGCAACTCCATAAGAAAATTGAAGACTTAAAAAAGAGTCAGGAAGCCACAGAGTTGGAAAAAGAGAACAAAATGGTCGTACTAAAGGAAGAGTTAAAGAAATTTAGGAGAAAAGAAGAAGCAACTTTTCAAGAAATAAAACAAATTCATCGAATTGTAGAAAAAGATGATAAAGAACATTTTCGACTTAAGAAAGAAGAAGTAAGTGTACAGCAAAGACTGAATGCAAAACAGCGGCAGCTAGACCGAATGAAAGACTGTAGATCTGAGCCACTAAAACGATTTGGACCCCAGATTCCAGCCCTTGTTGAAGCAATAGAAGATGCTCATAGACAAGGGCAGTTTACTTTCAAACCTCTAGGCCCACTAGGCGCTTGCATTCGTCTCCGGGATCCTGAATTTGCTTTGGCTATTGAATGCTGCTTAAGGAGACTTCTTCCTGCATTTCTTTGTGACAACCACAATGACGAGCAAGTCCTTCAGGAGCTGATGAAAAAGGTTTATCCATCAGACCCTCTAAGACCGCAGATAATTGTGTCACCATTTAAGTGTGAGTTGTACGATGTAACAGAGAAAGCAGTTTTTCACCCAGAATTTCCATCAGTTCTCACAACATTAGAAATAGACGAAGCAGTGGTGGCTAATATTTTGATTGATATGATGGGCATAGAATCTGTGCTGCTTGTCAAAAGTAGCTCTCTAGCCTATACAGTGATGCATGATGAGGGACTCCCCAAGAACTGTCGCAAAATTTTAACCGCCTCTGGCGATGAAATATATGAGGGGTGCTATTCCTCATGTGAAGAATCAACACCTACTTACTTGGGTGATATAGAAGTCCAGATAAGTAATTTGGAAAAAGAAATAGAAAATGGAATAGCACAATTATCAGTATATCAGAAACATTCGTGTTTACTTGAAAGGGATATAAAGAAGAATCGAGAAACTATTGATCATCATTATCAATGTTTAGAAGAAATAAGGTTCACAGAAATAAATATCTCTTCACAATTGAAAGAGTTTGAGGATGAAACTGAAAAGCAATCAACAAATCTCTCAGTTTTGGAAAAGGAAGCTCAAGAAACTAAAGAAAAGATGAAAGAAGTTGAGGAAAAGATGAAAACCCAAAGGGAAAAGATGAAGAATTTAAGGGAACTGAAATCAAATGATGAACTGAGATTGGAAGAGCTTAAGGTGAAATGTCATCAAGTTTCAAAGTTTTTGCAATCCCTTATGCAAGAGCAAAACGAGGCTGCTTTAGAAGTGGACACCCAACACCAATCTGTGCTGGATTGTGAAAGTAGGCTCAAAGATCACCTGAATCCTCTCCAAGAGAAAAAAGAAAAGCTAGCCACGAAAAGGAGAGAACTCCAGAAGGAGATTGTTCTGGCCAAATACATCTGTTCTGAGCGTACAGATGTTACAAGAGCTGTCTCTGTTCTTGATGAAGAAATTAAGGTGTTAAAACAGACCATTCAGTCAGAAATCCATGTTCATGGAAGCGAGGAAGAAATTAAGAAACAGTTCCAAGAGATAAGAGAAAGATTTATAGATCTAAATGCTGAAGTGAAGAGTTTGAAAAAGTTTATTATAACACTGGATGAAATGGCACCTGAGAAATATGCAATGTATCAGAAACGTAGAGAGAGTCTTTCTTTACAATGCAACATGAACTTTGAGAGCTTATTATCTGAGTGGTCCCTGTTAGGGAAGATATGCTTGGATCACGAGAATGAGACCCTTTCTGTAACTGTCCAGCCTGCAGAGGAAAACCAAGCTGCTTTCAGCGACACAGAAGTTTTCTCAGGAGATGTACACTCTTTTTCAAATTTTTTATTCATCCTTTCTCTGTGGTCCGTCACAGAATCACCCTTCAGATGCCTGGACTCATTTGATATCTACATGAACAGTGCCCAAAGAGATATTGCCATGAGCATGATCCTCAGCATAGCACAAAGCCAGCAACACAGCCAGTTTATCTTAATCATCCCAGAGTGTGTGGATCGTCTTCCTCCAAGTCCACTCATTGAGATACTCCAATTACCAGATCCTGAAAGTTGTAAGGAATCCCTGCGTTGCCAAGAAGTCGATCCAGAAGAAGATTGAATCTTTAATTTAATGTGATTGTTCTGTCTTTTTGTGGTGTTTTTTTTCCTTCTAAAAGTGTCAGCTTTTAGTTTAGTTTAGTACAGTTTGAGAGATCCCCCTATTTCAAAACATTACATTTAAAAATTAAAAGTATTTCAAAGAGGCAGAGTAGCAGGAACAAGTAGAGCATATCAACCCCACCCACAATCAGGCCTCTCCCACAAAGTCCTAACAAACACATCAGACCAAATTCTGACCAGGAAATACAAGTAAAAGTCTCCAAGACCCGGCAACTGAGGGAGAAAGACATGGAAATCAATGGGCACTGGAGATGGAGACTTGGCCAGGCATATTATGGTACCCAGTGACTGAAAGAGAACTAAGACTGGGCACCTGGGCAAGAAGAACAAGATGGACTGAGAATAACCTTGTAGTCTGTCACATATCTGATTCCCATTTTTCATCAAGTCATTTTTATGTTGAAGTATTTTTGATGTTTATTCCTCATAACTTGTTTTCCAAACTAAGAGAAGCTTAATGAAATATAGGTTAGTAAGCAATGTGTATTTTCATAGGCATCTGATAAAGTTATGGGCTTCCTAAATATGACAGACCAGCAATGGGAAAATTTGGTAGACAGTTTCACCATTAGCTTATATCTGTAGGTATCAACAAAATTAATTGGTAAACAAATTAGTTTCCTGGCCACCAATCTGAACTTGGGTGTAACCAGCTAGCTAATCACCATAGTTAGTTAGACCTATAAAAAAAATCTACTCATCTTAATTCTGCTCTTGGGTTGAGACTGAGCATTATTGCCTGTCTTCCCCACACTTGTGACTCATATTTGCTTGAAGATAATGCTGATTGACTGGCAGGGATTTGCAGTCTTGCCAGCCAACCACCTTGTAAGGAGACAGATGACTTCCACCTCGACTGAGAGAAGAAAGCTTGACATTGATTACAGGGATAAGATGATTGCTGGCAAGCTCTTGGAAATCAGGTTGGTGATTTGTTCCTAAGGGGGTTAATTTTTGTATTGCCTAAATGGTCATCTAAACCAAGGGTTGGCATATTATGGTCCCATGGACCCAGTCTGAGCCCCTACCTGTTCTTGTCTCACTTCTGGACCAAGAATAGTTGAAATGTACAAACCAATATTCTAACATAATCTCTGCAGAGAAGATCTAGATAACATAGACCCAGGCACCCGCCTTGGACAGCAGTATACAGATGACATATTAGTTAAGGAACCTGATAAGCACAAGGCATTAGAGGTCACAGAAAGGATTAACAAATGGAGAATAGGCAGTTGCCCCCAAAATGGTCCAGAAAGGTCAATAATTGTAGAACACATAGCGTATATACAAATGTCAGTTTTTCCTCGTCTTCCCCCTTTCCCCTCATCTTCCTCCTCATCTTCCTCCTGGTAATTTTTCAATTAAGTTCTTAGGGATGATTTGAACTTCAAAGGGAGTATATGCTTCCAGAAATAGAAAATATTAGCTTTCAAACCCTCAAAAGAGAGATAAAGAAGAAATTAGTTGAGTTGTTTATTTTCTGGAGAAACCATCAATGTATAGAGTTAGAAGGAAATATGTAGACACTTTGAATGGGGACCAAAAGAGTAGCATGCATTGAAACAAGTGAAGGAAGCAGTGTAGCATACCATGTCCCCTATGCCAATTCAAACTCCTTTTATAGACTTGAAGTTAGTTAGGCGGGAGATTTTATGATTTAGTCCTTGTGGAGCAAGCCAAAGGGAGATAAGACTTACATACCACTAGGGTTTGGGATGAAAAGGATAACTACTGGCCCTCATATTAGATATACTGAATGTGTATGGTGGGAAAAATTGTCCCTGGTAGTATGTTACACTGTCAGGTAGACCAAGGGCCTGACCATGGTTAGTATACCACTCACAGTAGGAACACCAATTCCTATATTAGCATGGATCAAACCCCCCTCTTACCCTCCCCCGTTACAAACATGTTGAAACTACCACCACTCGGTGCTGAAGTAGAAATGACTGAAAAATAATAGAGTCAATGCTGAGGGGACAAGAACAAGCCTTCTTAATGAGGAGGTAGCAACCCATCTCACTGGCATGTCCTCTAAGATATCAGAGAAGTATAACCCCAAACAGGTAGACTCCTCGTGGAGAAGTCTGCATTACCCCCAAATCTTGGATTGATGACAAACTGGAGCTAAAGATAGGAAAGGGAATGAGTCCATGCACAGCACTGTTTTGGTCCATTAGCCACAAGGTTAGGTCTTTATTGAAGTCCATTGGATTTCAATTATTGAATTCGTCATCAACAACCATGTTCCAGGGACAGAATGGCAAATTGATTATTTTAGCCTACTCTCTAATAAGCTCAACAACAAAAAACATCGCAACCTGCCTCTGCTCAAGGCTAGATTTTGATCTCCCTTGTACATGAGCAAACACAGGCTTTCCTCTTGAAAGGCTGACATTGTTAATTGTTTATTATGCCCAGACAGTAATGACTAAGGACAATCATAGATCACATTTCTCAGTCCATACAGTCAAGAAGTAAGTTAAGGCCTAGGCTGTTACGTGGAACACTGACCCCCCTTATAATGCACAGGCTGCAGGGAAGATAGGTACTTAAGACTCGAGGGAATTAAATATTAGAGGATGCCAAGTCTACTGACTAGAAAACAGTCATTAGGAAAGCAGTGAGCTGGTTGAACAATAGGCCAAGGAAAATTCATCCTGGATTGGTGGGTGAGTTTAGAATTATTGTTCCACTCCTCAGTGATTTGGGAAAAGAAGCAGCAAATTCTCACAGAAAGAAACAAAATGTGGTAGAGTAGATCCCCCTCCCCATCAGCAGCTCATTCTAGTGGAGACCACTGGGGTATTGAAGTGGAGCGTGGACTGGGTAACCCATAAACCTGCAAAATGTTTTTGGGTCCTTTGATGACTTCCATACATAGATCTACCAAATTCATTTTCTTTTTAGCAGATGTGCAAGTGCTGTGATGTCATCATCAGTGCCTTCCTGACCCTGACCCTGACCCTGACCCTCTTCGGATATCTCATCACACACCTTTTCCTGTTTGGCACTTCACAGAACTTCCTTGCAGCCCTTTGCAACCAAGAATGGCTTCATTCTCTGACTGGTTAGTTGATATCCAACTGTTCCTGTAAATCACAGTTGTGAAAGCAGGATGCACCAAACATTGTCAGTGTGAGAGTGGCAACTGCCACCTACCTAGACATCCTACTGGAAGCAGAGGGATTACAACTTTTGGGCTTGCCAGAGACACAAGAAAACCTCACCAGGATACAAAACGATTGCTTAAGCATCACTGGAGGTGATGCAAACAGTCAAAGACTTTATCCCTGCCTGGACTGAATGTCAACAGAGACGACAGAGATCTTCAGATAGAAAATTTCAGGACATCAGCTGGAATGGTGAAGAAATTAAGAGACTTTATAATATGTTGGGTTTTTTTAGCTCTTGGATTTATGTGCAGAGGTCCTGCCACGAGAGAACATGGAACTAATTGAAAGTGCCAAGTGTAATATTAATGCTTGTATGTACCAAATGTTCAAACCCTAAGTACCATTGCTATTTAGGTTATATTAGTGATAATTAGAATAACTATTAGTAAGCCATTCTATAGGCTATGGGGATAGCCATCAGCCAGAGGGTGAAATGTAATGAGAGTCCATTTATTATCTGGACCATCTTCATTTTTCTAATAGGCCATTTAGTTTTTGTAGCTTCTCTTTCAATATTATGAAAAGCATATTGTGGTATAGGAGACCAATTTTGATAGCCCAAAGGGCTATTTTGTTCATGTTAATAATGCTAAATATGTTCTGTATGGTTCCTTAGATATGATTGGTATATTTTTTATCTTCTGGATGGGTGGGGAAGGGGAGGAAAAGGAAATATGGAATTTAAAATAAAAATTAAAAAAATTAAAAACTGTTAATATACTAATGTTTGCATACTGTTCGTGAATAAATTTTGATTGTTAGCATTGAGACGTGTCTTATCCATGTTTCTGCCACACTGATTAGCTTATGTAAGGGTAAATTGATTGTGTCCCTGCATTGTGCAGAAAGACATCTGAGGGATCACCGAACTAGTGCAGGAGTGGGAATCATCTGGCAGCTCTGTCACCCACTACCCTGGTCTGGGTCGGACTGAAAAGGGAGAGAAACACCTTGGGGTGGTGGAGAGGAGTGGTCACTCGAAGGCTACTTAGCCACGTACTGAGCATGGAACAAGTTCAGAAGCAAACAGTAACCCTGTGACTCCGATGTCAGGAGCAGACCGGAGACTGGGTTCTAACCTCCAACCCAGGGTGGAAGCCTGCAGTGGGATAAGCAGAGCAGGAGTCCCAGGCCACAGAGGAACCTGTAGTCCAGTTGCTGTGAGCCTGTAGAATCTCCCAGCCAGCTTACAGTAGCTGAATCCAGCAGAATTTTCCTGACACTCCCATGCAGGGACAAGCCAGTCATCCCTAAACTCGATCAGGAACTTATGGAGTTCACACTAGGTGATAAGTGAGTGGACTTTGTCCTGGATCACATCCCTTTGGGAGCACTGAAAGCTTGCATGTCCCTGGGGACCTAAAAGATGCCTACTGTCCTCTGAGGACCTTATTTTAATTGTGTGCATGCCTTTCCATCAAATTCATATGTATTCCTTGTAAACAACAGATTGTTAGATCAATTTGTCCAACTACATAACTCTGCTATGATTTTGCTTTTACTTGGAGGGAGTGCTTACCCTATTCACATTCCCAGTTATGAGAAATAATTGCGTATTTCCCTGTATCCAATTTTACTCTTTCCTTCTCTTCCCCCATCGCCTCTTTGCCAGTTCGCTTTTCTTCTGATTAATCCATCTTTTAATCTACTCTCTTATTAATCTTTCCCCTCACTGCTTTCCTTTAGCCTCTTTCCCTCCTGCTTCCCCAGTGAGTAAAATGTATTTCTCTATCCATCTCTGTGCGTTGGGTGTCTAGTCCTCCCTCCTGAAACCATTACGAATGAGGGTCAGGTTCAAGTGTCACCCATTCCCTTCCTCCCCAGTGCTTCCTACTTGTTCTATACACTTCTACTTCTACATCCCATTGATATGGGTTAATTTCCCACATCCTTCCTCTTCCTCTCCCCAACCTCCATTTATATTCCTCTATCACCTTATCCATCCATCTTTTCAGATCATTGAAACTCATCAGAATCACTCGTAGCTTATTCTTTGTAGATTTTCTAGAATAATTAATAAACATTTCTCTAGTCTCAAAATCCTTTCTATCCCTATACCATTAAGAAGATGAGTAGCAGGTTCAGAAGAAAAGACCTTCCTCACAAACTAAAATAAGGATGGAAACCAAACTTTGATCACTAAGAATCTCTTGTCTGGTTTTCCCTGAAGTGCTTGACTTGTTGATCTGCTCTTATTAAAATTGCTTTCCCAGAACCATCTGCACAAGAACTAGATTTGGAGTGTGGAGGAACATGGCTAGGTAGCAATTCAACTAAGAACAAAAACACCTGGAAATCCAAGTGAAATGCCAACTCAGTAAAAGTCAACAGGTTGGCATCTCCCCTCCCCCCACAGAAACTATTATCTAAGACTGGTACGATCACTAAGGTGATCCTGCCAGTGTATCTGCCCTGCTCAGACCACATGTGTAAGAACATGGTCCATTCTGGGTGTTCTGTGATCAAGACAGAGAAACAATCGAGAGTACAGCAGGGCTGCTCCTGTTTATGCCACTGGAGGGAGGCTTGAAGGACTGGGAGATCCTGGTGACAAAGCTCCAGGAGTGTCATTCCATCAGTCTGGGAGTGCTTGAAAAGCTGTCATGTAGAAAAGGGAGGAGGACTGGGCCACAGTCTGACTCAAACTACCATTCTAGGTTTCTCACCTATCAATTGTTTTAAGAAGAGAAACATATGCCTTGGCCTGCCCTCTGAACCCAATTCTCATTCTGGAGCTTACTTCTTAACCTGCACACCTCCTATGTTCCAGCCAGAGGGGCTTCTGGCTTATTCCTCATAGCATTTCCTCTGGTCCTCAGCTCAAAGACCAACTTCTCCATGAGGCCTTTCCTGCTCTCTCCTCAAAGTACCCTATAGTCACTACTTGGTACCTACTTCTGTGGGCATGATGTCTCCACCAAAGTTACCCCAACTTAGAATATAAGCTGCTTGACGTCAGGTATATTTCACTTTTGTGTTGGTATCTGCGAAACTCATTGTAGGATCTTCAGACATACCTTCTGATTGATCCCACAACGGATATCACTGGCATCTTGTGCCCTCACTCAGTCTTTGAAAAATGTGAGGACACACTCCAAACATGTTACATAACACAGTACATAATATTGAGTCTTGCTCCTTCCTCTGCCCACCTGACACCTTCCCCACGCCAAATTTGTGCATTCTGGGGAAACGGGAACATGTATTTGAACTATTAGCCAAAATAGGAGACGTTATGGCCCCACACATGGGAGGAAGCCAAGTCAATAAACATCTATACGGAAAGACTAAAGAACCACAAGAAAATATGGGAAGCTTTAGACAGTGATCTTAGAGGAGTTTGCAATCTGGATCGTTTCCTTCATCAATCAATCCGTGTGCTGAGTGCTGGCCATACAAAAAGAGGCAAAAGAGAATGCCTGCCCTCAAGGAGCTTGCAATTCAATGGGGGAGACATGCAAACAAATCTATACAAAGCCAACTATATACAGGATAAATGATAAATAATGAGCAGAGGTAAGATACCGGAATTCATAGGGATTGCTTTCTGTAGAAGATGGGACTTTAGTTAGGAGTTCAAGGAAGCCATGAAGGTCAGCAGTTATAGCAGAGGAGGGAGAGCATTCCAGGCATGGGGGACAGTCAGAGAAAATGTTCCGAACTGAGAGATGGAGGGGCTTAGAAAAGCCCCTCCTTGGAACAGCCAGAAGGCAATTGTCACTGGATGGGAGAATACATGCAGGGGAGTGAAGGGTAAGAATACTGGAGATGGAGAAGGGAGTTCATGACAAAGGCCTTTGAATGCCATCCAGTAGATCACAAAGACATGTCAAATGAATCAAACAGTATATCAAATCGTATATTCTTTCTTTCTCTTCATATAGACCAGGATTCACATATTCTCTCTCTATATTTGTATATTCTCTCTATTCTTGTAGATCATTTGCATATTCTCTATGTTCATACAGATCAGGATTCATATATTCTCTCTCTCTATTTCTCTATTCTCTCTGTTCCCTCTTTCGTCTCTGTCCCTCCCCTGAAGTGTTTACTTCTAATTGCTCCCTCCTCCCACCTGCCCTGATTATTTCATCGGAAAACCGATTATTCCTTTTGATCACTTATCAAATGGGAATTGGATCTCACTTTTATAAATTTGGCTCGGTTCTCTATGTGTTTGAGAAAACAGGCCTTTATCAGACACACTTGCTCCGAAATTGTTTTTCATAGTCACTATTCGTACAGTTACTATACAGTCACTATTCATACAGTTACTGCACGTCCCTCCATCCTATTCCCCCATCCCGTTTATTCTATGCTCTCTTTCTCTCTCCTTTCACCCAGTCCCTCCTCAAATTGTTTTGCTTCTGACCACCCCATCTCTGAATCTGCCGTTCCTGCTATCGCTGCCCCCCCTTCTCTTATCTCCTTCCCCTCCTACTTTCCTGTAGGGTAAGATAGATTTCTATACCCAATGGAGTGTGTATGTTATTTCCTCTTTCAGCCAATTCTGATGAGAATCTCCCTCACCTCACTTCTTCCTTGTCCCCTAGGCAGTGTAAAAGCTTTTTCTTGACTCTTTTATGTGAGCTAATTTACCCCATTCTACTCCTCCCTTTCTCCTTCTCCCAGTACATTCTTTTCTCACCCCCTTAATGTCTTAGATATCATCCTTTTCATTTTCACCTTACTCCTGTTCCCTCTGTCTATATGTAATTCTAAGTACCCTAACGGTGAGAAAGGCCTTATGAATTACAGATATGATCTTCCCGTGTAGAAATGTAAACATTTAACCTTATTGAGTCTCTTACTGTTTTCCCTTTCCTGTTTACCTTGTTTATGTTTTTTTTTTTTTATTCTTGTATTTGAAAATCGATTTTCTCTTCAACTTCGGTCTTTTCATCAAGAATGCTTGAAAATTCTCCATGTCACTGAATGTTCCTTTTTTCCCCTGGAGAATTATAATGAGCTTTGCTGGGTAGGTGATTCTTGGTTGTAATCCTAGCTCTTCTGCCCTCCAGAAGATACTCCAAGCCCTCTGATCCTTTCCTGTGGAGCTGCTAAATCTTGCGTCATCCTGAATGTTGCTTCAACACACTTGAATTGTTTCTTTCTGGCTGCTTGCAATATTTTGTTCTTGACCTGAAAACTCTGAAGTTTGGGTGCAATATTCTGGGCATCTCTTTCAGGAGGTGACTGTTGGATTCTTTCAAATTCTGTTTTACCCTATGGTTCTAGAATATCGGGGTATTTTTCTTTGATATTTTCTTGAAAGATGATGGGCAGGCTTTGGTTTTGATCATGACTTTCAGGTAGTCCAATAATTTTTAAAAGATCTCTCCCGCCTCTGTTTTCCAAGTCAGTTGCTTTTCCAATGAGATTCTATACATTGTCTTCTATTTTCCCATTCTTTTGGGTTTGCTTTATTGGAAAATACTTTTGGGAAGTAATGTTTTATATAAATCTTTTGCGTGATTTTTAGAAGGCCTACTGCATTTTCATTTGTAAGTTAACTTATTGCTTGAGCCATGAAGTGAGTACAAATTAAGTACAAAACAGCAAGAATTAAATCAGTGTTTGAACTTATACATTTAAAATTCAGTTCCTGAAGTATCTAATTCTTTCAGAATGATGAGCATAATTAGAGAAGGATAAGTGAGCTTGTGAAACAAGGATGTGAATATGTTAAGTTTTGAAGTTCAAGTCAGGAATCTCTTTTGTTTTTGCTTAAGGAATAGGATTTCAGGACACACGGTTATGTTAGTGAAGAGTAGCGACTGGTGAGCTGTCTTGTGTTATCATAATGAGAAATCTGATTTTACTTATGCCTCTTATTTGATCTGAAAGGAGAGCATGTGCAGAAATGTAGGAAAGCAACTTAAGACCCGCCTTAAAGGTATTTCCATTCTTTAAAGGGATTTTGAGAGCAGTGGTGTTTTTGTGAAAGATCCGCTACTGTCACCAAGGTAAGATTATAGTTCATAATTATCTAGGATATGTGACCCATGAACGCTGAACCCACCTGATGCTGTGATTATTGGAACTTGCTATTTAAAACTCTATGGGACTGGAATTTCCTATTGTTTTGATTTGATCTGAACCTGACTTGATATAATTATATTGCATATAAGAATGCAATTATGGGAATTCTGAGGAAAACTTTATTGTATTATTTGTACTTAGCCCCGCATGACTGGGAAACCTGACCATCTCCCTGTGCCTTTAACGAAGGACCTATGTCATACTGTTTTCTCTCAATTGTCAACCCATATGGCTTCTAAGAACCCCTATAAGGTGATTCCAAGTACTCCCACTGCTGCCAACTTGGGAGTGTGAACTCCTGGATCATCTGAAGATGGCTCTTCCTCAGTGAACATCTGAGCCCACAGAAGACTTTGTCCTCCAGTTCTGTAAGGCCCTGAAGGAGATGACATCTGGTGCAGGTGGCTTCCCCAAGAATCCAGAGCAAGCCAGCGAAGAGAAGGGCTAGCTCCCTACTTGAGCCCTCTTTCCAGATCCTTGTATTCCATACACTATTTGCCCACATCCTTAGGCTGCCCTAGGTAGTTTTGGTTTTGGCCTGTCTGGTTGGATGTCCTTCTTTGACGGTGCCCCTCATTTCCCTTAACTTGGGTCCCCCCTTCTCTTCTTTCTGGTTGCATTGAAAAGGGTTGCTAAAACTCCACTTTCCGTCCGCTGAGGAAGAATGATTTTGCCCATACTGTCCTTGGTCTGCAGGTGGCGCCTCTGGCACACATTTGACGAAAAGGTTCAGAAATGTAAATCAGCTTGAGCCCCTCTCCCCCCTTGAAAAAGACCTAAAACTTCCTTCCCAGAGCTGTTGTGAAGATCAGGTGAGATACTTATAAAATGCTGAGCACCGTTTGCTGGCGTAATTAATGTTTCTGTCCTTCCTATTTTTTTCTCTAGACATTTTATTTCAATTGTGATTTCATTTTGAAAAGATCTCTGGCTTCCTTCTTTTTCCAGGCACTCTTTCAGTCTTGTGGCCAAGCCATATTTTCCCCCTGAGGTCGAACTTTTAATTGTGTTATTTTTCCCTTCTTCTGGATTTTCCTCGTGAAGATTCCTGACCCCTTGTATATCATCATGTTTGGTGTTAACTTCCTATTGGTGTGACCCACAACAAGGAGGTCTAGACACTTCCTTTGATCCTCACAGCCTCTTGGACATCTCCAAAATAGGAATTATGTGCAAGAACTAAGGCAATTTCAGCTGTCTTCAAGACCTAAGACACCAAGAACCCTAATGAAGTAAAAATCTTAAGGACTAATAACCTTGTTTTTGCTCATCGGCTTTCAGTCGTTCCCCACTCTTCCTGACCACATTTGGTGTTTTCTTGCAAAATATACTGGAGTGGCTTGCCATTTCCTTCTCCAGAAGAGGAAACTGAGGCATCATTTTCGCCAGGCATAGACACTGCTCTGAGGGTGAGGGTAAGGCTGGGATCCATCTTGCCAAACCTCATCTCTCCTTGACTGCTGGCTCTCCGAGGACACTTACAGCTTTGGGTAGGTATCTGAGAGGAGAGAGGGGCCAGGGCAGCCTCCCACAGCCCTCTGAGGCTCAGGCTCCTAAGCATCGGAAGCCAGGGGACAGGAACCATAAGCCCCAAACCCCAGGATTGTTGTCCGTAGTAGGGAAATGTTGCCCAACTCGTCCTCGCACAATCTTGACTTTCCACCCACCCACCCCCACCACCCCCTCGCCAAAAATCTTAGATCTGACAGCCCCTGTGAGATGGGGCCTGGCACCTCTGGTTCAGAAGGCAGCTCCAGGAAGAACTATGGACTGAATTCCAATCTTTAGGGTTAGAATAGGGCATATATTTCTGATTGGGGTCTGCTCCAAGGGAAAGGATGAGACTTGCAGGATTTTTCCCAGCTGGGGCTGTGGGAGCTAGTTTTTGCAAGCATGGGAGAGGGATTTGGGGATATTTGGGTAGAGTCTTAATGCCCTTGGATAGGGTGGAGGGCTACAGCAGACCTCAGAGCTGCTCTGACTCCAACCTCTTCCTTTGAGGAAAGAGTAACTGAGGCCAAGAGGTGGGCAGAGGTCCCAGAGTCAGTGAGGTGCAGACCCAGATCTTGAATGAGGGTGTCTCCTGCCTGCCAGACCAGCTGGCTTCCACCTTGGCCTCTCCCTCCCCTGACAGGCAAACTTCGAGCGCTGAAGGTCCCTGGGAAGGCACTTCGCACAAGCTGATGGGCAGGTTCCACATAGAGCTAGAGGTCTACTTAGGACTGTGGGGTTAAGTGAAGGGCAAACTCAACTACACACTCCTACCACCAACTTTGGGGTAACCTGAGATATGCATTCAGCAGGGCCTGAGCCTGAGCAAATTCCATGCTTTCCTGGAGTGAGTCTCTTCCATTTGTGAAATTACGGGCATGACCCTCACCTGCTCCTCTCAGAGCCCTAATTTTACATCTTCTAGGGGCTTAGAGTGGTCGACTGGGTAATGCCATTGCTTCCTGCCCG
Source organism: Bettongia penicillata ogilbyi (assembly GCA_023548195.1). Taxonomy (NCBI): domain Eukaryota; kingdom Metazoa; phylum Chordata; class Mammalia; order Diprotodontia; family Potoroidae; genus Bettongia; species Bettongia penicillata. The sequence goes on from JAJHZJ010000263.1 coordinate 224,809, forward strand.
TTGGACTTGTTTAATATGGTAGCATATGTATAGAGGAAGAGAGAAAATATGGGTACTCATATTCATGAAGAGAGAGTGAATATGTGAGTACTCATATATATCAGAATACAAGGAATGATTACTAACGTTTATGAGAGCACAAAAAGTATGAATCATGTAAATGGATTGATAGAAAGAATTCCTGTACATAGGAATGAAGGGAAAGAAGCTGGGTGCATATGTTCATATAATCTCTGTTTTCAAATCCATGAATTTCATAGATTCTCTACATATTCATTCACATAAGTATGAATTCATAGACTATAGAGGAGGGTCTCTGCAGGCCCATATGTGAGTACGCATGGGTGAAGAGAGAGTACATACGTGTGTGTATGTGTAAAATGAGTTAGTTCCCAAGCATGATGATATAATCTTATATAAACATGTAATGATACCTAATACATTAAAATATACAGTAATATAAATATACAATGTATATATTGATTGACTCATTCTATATGTTATATATTATATATGTATAGGATTACAAGGAGAGTCATTCAATTCTTATAAAGAGGAAAACTGGAACATATAGAGGCAATGAATTTACAGAGGAAATATTCGATCCCTTCTGGATAAGAATACAGAAAGGGCATTGGTTTTGAAGAGGGGGACAGAGGGCCCTCTGCACAGACAATAGGGGGCCGCTGGACATCAGTCCTGGTCCGCGGGGTCCTCTCCCTCCCCGCCCAGCTCCCGGAATGGCGACAGTCAGGAAACCCCGCTGGGGGGTCGAGACACTGGCAGCTGCTTTGGCGGAGGGGAAAATGACCCCGAAAAGTTATTAGGGGGAGGGGGGAAAAAAGCCCGAGAAAGTCTTAGGAGGTCGGGAAATGAGCTTCAGACAGGTGTGGGGGAAGGAAAAATGAGCCCGAGAAGGTGTGCAGGGCAGGGAAAGTGAGACTGAACTGGTATGTAGTCGAGGGATGCTATCGTCATGGAGCCGGGTGAGTGGGATGCCTGATCAGGGCCAGCAGAGGTAGGGGCGGCATTGGCGGGAGGAGGACTCCTGCCTCGCCAAGGTGGGCGCTGATGGCACGGGTCATCGGTGCTCAGCGGGGTGTCCATCTGGCCCAGACACAGCTTCTCGTGGCTGCTGGCTGCCTGTGGACCCCGAGGGCTGCAGGCGGGTATCTGAGAGGCTTAAGATGCCAAGGGACTCACCCAAAGCCCACCTGAGGCTCAGCCAGTCAGGGATCCAAGGGGCTAGGGAACTTGTAAGCCACATACTCCAGGACTCCTGAATAAATTATAGTAGGGCAACCCATCCCCAGTGGTACCTATGGGACTTTGTCCTTCCCCTGCCCTGGCCTCACAGACCCTGTGAGATGATGGGAGGACCCCTTTGACTCAAAAGACAGCACCAGGAAGAACCAGGGCTTGTATTCCAATCTGTAGTATAATAATTAGGGCAGATGGTGCTGAGGGGGGACTGCCCCAAGGGAGAGGATGAGACTAGCAGGGTTTTCTCAGCTGAGGGGAAGGGAGTAGTCTCCTATCATGGAGAATGGGTGGTATGGGTGTGGGACTGCAGTCTGATTGCCCTTGTGGGTTTGGATAGGATGAAGGCCTAAAAGAGACCTCAGAGCTCATCTGGTCCAACCTCCTCATTTGAGAAGAAGGGTGGCTGAGGTCAAGAGGAGGGCAGGGACATGGCCAAGGTCACATTCAGTAAGGGCCATAACTAGGTCTTGAGTCTGGGTCTCTCTTGTATGCTAGCCTTGCCAGCTTCCACTTTGGCCTCTAAAGGAAGGCACAGCACAGAAAGATGTGGTCTGCACACTCCAGTCTGACCTATGTCACTGTGTTAGCAATAATTGATCTAGGAGTGGGATGGAAGTTTGGAAAGAAACACACAGATACAGACATACAGAATCACACATGCTGCGGAGCCAAGATGGCGGAGTAGAAGGACACACGTTTACGAGCTCCGAAACCAAAGCCCATAGAATTAATGTAAAAAGAGTCCCCCATAACTTCTGGGTGAAAACAAGGTGTGCAGAAGCTGAGTGGAAGAGATTTCCATTCCGGGGAGCCCTGAAGACCCGTCCCCAGGGTCCGGCGCGCCCCGGAAAGTAAACCCGACCCCCAACGCTGCCCTGGCCGGGACCGCAGAGAAGCTGACCCGAGCAGGCTTCAGAGATGGAAGCTCCAGCAAAAGGAGGAAAGCCCCTCCGCCCACAGAGGTGACAGGTCAGTGAGAGAGGCCGGGCTGAAGGAGAGGGGAAGCGGGGCATCACCGTGACTCGGGCCCCCTCGGGAGGAAGTGGCGGCAGCAGGGACGGGGGCAGGAAGCGGAGGCGGCAGAGGCCTGGGCTGGGGCTGAGGCGGCAGTGGTCCAGGACTCAGGAATCCCCCAGCAGCAGGCAGGATCTTCATTACGGAAGATTCCCGCATAAAACCTGACGGAGCTGAGCCTGGGAGACGGCCCTGCCCCCACCCCGCTCTGTTGCTGAAAGCTTCTGCTCGGGACCCCCAGGGGAGCTGAGATTGGGAGGTGGGCCCCCCACCCTGCCCCCCACCTGCTCCATTCCTGAGAGTCTCTGCATAAAGCCCCCCGAGGGATCAGAGTCTCGGAGGCAGCCCTGCCCCTTCCCCAGCACCTGAACTAAAGCTCACTGATTGACAGCCAGCAGGAGGAAAGCCCATTTAAATCTCAGAGGCCAAGCACTAGCTGGGTGGATCCAGGCGGGGGTGGAAAGGAATCTCAGAAGTCAAGTAACTGGCTGGGAAAATGCCTAGAAAAGGGAAGAAAAATAAGACTTTAGAGAGTTTTTTCCAACAAATGCAAATGATCCCGACCTTCGGATCTGACGAAGATGAGGACGTATTCTTGCCATCAGGGAAAGACGTGGAGGGCGGGGCCTCAGTACCCCAGACACCCCAGGGGGGTGGTGGGTGGGCTCAGGCCCTGGAAGAGCTCAAAAAGGATTTTGAAAAGCAAATTAGACAGGTGGAGGAAAAACTGGGAAGAGAAATGTCAGAGATGCAACAAAAGTATGAAAAACAGGTCAATACCTTGGTAACGGAGACCCAAAAAAATGCTGAGGAAATTAACACCTTGAAAAATACGCTCACCCAATTGGCAAAGGAGGTTCAAAAAGCCAATGAGGAGAAGAATGCTTTCAAAAGCAGAATGAGCCAAATGGAAAAAGAGGCTCAAAAGCTCACTGAATTTAATAGTTCTCTCAAAATTAGAATGGAACAGATGGAGTCTAATGACTTTATGAGAAACCAAGAAATCACCAAACAAAACCAAAAGAACGAAAAAATGGAAGAGAATGTGAAATATCTCATGGGAAAAACAACTGACCTGGAAAATAGATCCAGGAGAGACAATTTAAAAATTATGGGACTACCTGAAACTCATGATCAAAAAAAGAGCCTAGACATCGTCTTCCATGAAATTATCAAGGAAAACTGCCCTGACATTCTAGAACCAGAGGGCAAAATAAGTATTGAAAGAATCCATCGATCACCACCTGAAAGAGATCCAAAAAGAGAAACTCCTAGGAACATTGTGGCCAAATTCCAGAACTCCCAGCTCAAGGAAAAAATCTTACAAGCAGCTAGAAAGAAACAATTCCAGTACTGTGGAAGTACAATCAGGATAACCCAAGATCTAGCAGCTTCTACATTAAGGGATCGAAGGGCGTGGAATAGGATATTCCAGAAGGCAAAGGAACTAGGACTCAAACCAAGAATCACCTACCCAGCTAAACTGAGTATAATACTTCAGGGGAAAATATGGTCTTTCAATGAAACAGAGGACTTTCAATCATTCTTGATGAAAAAACCAGAGCTGAAAAGAAAATTTGACTTTCAAACCCAAGAATGAGAAGAAGCATGAAAAAGTAAACAGCAAAGAGAAGTCTTAAGGGACTTACCATGAGAGAACTGTTTACATTCCTACATGGAAAGACAATATTTGTAACTCTTAAAACTTTTCAGTATCTGGGTAGTTGGTGGGACCACACATACACATGTACACACATGCACACACATACACACATGCACACACATACAGAGATAGAGAGCACAGATTGAACTGAATAGGATGGGACCATACCTTAAAAGAAACTAGGGTAAATGGTGAGAGAGAAATGTAGGGGGAGGGAAAGGGAAGGGGGTAACTATATGTCATTTAAGAGGCAGGTAGGAGTTTTTCTTAGTGGAGGGAAAAAGAGGAGAGCTGAGAAAAAAAACAAAAAACAAGAAGCTTTACCCTCATCACATTTGACTAAACGAAGGAGTGAAATGCACACTCATTTTGGTATGAAAACCTATCTTACAGTATAAGAAAGTGGGGGAGAAAGAGATATTGCAAGGGGGGGGATGATGGAAGGGAGGGCAAAGGGAGGAGGGAGCAATTTGAAGTCAATACTTGGGGAGAGACAGGATCAAAAGACAGAAGAGAAACAATGAGGGGCAGGTTAGGAGGGATGGTAATCCAGTTAGTCTTACACAACATGACTATCAGGGAGGTCATTGGCAAAACTACACAGATACGGCCTATATTGAATTGCCTGCTGTCCCAAAGGGAATGGGTGGGGAGGGAGGGATGAGGAGAATTTGGAACTCAAAGTTTTAGGAACAACTGTTTATATTGTTTTTGCAACTAGGAAAGAAGACATACTGTTAAGGAGGAATAGAAAGTCATCTGGCCCTACAGGAGAAAAGAGAAGATGGAGACAAGAGAAGGGAGAGATGACAGAAGAGAGGGCAGATTGGAGATAGGGAAAATTAGATTGCTTGGGGTATTGAGGTGGGGGAAGGGGATAAAAGGGGAGAAAATTTGGAACTCAAAAATTTGTGAAAATGAATGTAAAAATAAAATTAAATAAATAAATTACTTAAAATTAAAAAAAAAAAAAGAATCACACATGCTCCCACAAATGCACACACACACACACACACACACACACACACACACACACACTCCCCCAAATCAATGAACAGTGAATCAGATATAATTTAGAATATGCACAGGCACACTCCTACAGTCCCACACACACTTTGGTGAACCAATGATCAAACAGGGGATAGCATGGAACTTAAGACATACAGAGGCACTCACAGAGAAACACTGAAACACATACACTTGCGCGCTCATACACACTCACTGATACACACTTACTTGGACAGCCTTGGAATAATTGTTTCATTAAAAATATTTTGATCCATATCAATACTAATCATGGTGTGGAGGGTCTCAAGAGAGCCAGACTGACTTAGGAGGCGGAGAGGTCGGGCGAACAAAAGCAAAACAGGTTGAGAACCTTAACTCCCATGGGAAACATCAGTGGAAAACATGGTGGACTATTTGGACATATCTCTTCATAGATGAGCATTCCTGTCTTCCATGTGTATTTTGACATGGATGAGTAATCCCCTCTTCTTTCACTGTATCTATACATCTGAGTGTTGATATATTCTCCTTATGTATTGATAGGTGTGAATATTCCTCCACACTCTCTTGCTGCCCAAACTTTAGTACTCATATATGCTCTCTATAAATAAATCAATATACTTAAGTTCCTCCAAATACTCCAGTCACATATTTATGATATATGTGTGTGCATACGAGCAGTCATGCAATCAATGTGTATAAAAACATTATATTGTCTCTTGTGACTGATATACATGATTATTCAAAAATTCTCTCTATATACTGGCATATATGAGCATTCATAGACCCTTTCTATACTCATGTATGATTACTTCATCTGTGAGTATTCATTCTCTCCATATTCCTCTATGTACATGTACCTTATTTCTATACTCTTCCATATTCTTATATACCATGGTGTACATGGTGTTACCACAGCATGCTACATACTATATTCCTACCCTGCCTCACTGTACTACTTACTGTTTGTCTGTATACCATAGTGTACTACAAACTATATCTCTTTATGCTGTAGTGTATTATGTACTGTATTCCTATATGCCATAGTATAATACAGATTATATTCCTACATACCATAGTGTAATACAGACTATATTCCTATGTGCCATAGTGTACAACAAACTGCATTCCTATATGCCGTATTGTGCGACAGACTATATTCTTATTTACCATAGCATACAACATAATACGTTCCAATATGTCATAGTGTACTACAGATTATATTCCCATATACAATAGTGAACAATCTACTACACTCCTATATGCCATACTGTACTACAGACTATATTCCTATACGCTATTACTATCTATGGTTACATATATATAATAATATATATAATATAATAACATACATATTACTGAGAGCATACAGGAGACCTCATGCATGTGAATACAAAGGGAGAGGATGTATACTTGTACTCATATATTTATAGTTCAATATAGAGCATGTGGGTACTCATAGATATGAAATTTGAGTACTCGTATATGTAAGACTAGACAAAATGATTAATAACATTCATGAGAAGATAGAACACTAAGTCACATGTATACAATAATGAGGAGAAAGAACCTGAGTAAATACATATGAATATATTTTCTATCTTCACATATGAGTTATCATATATTATAAATATATTTCTGTGCACAATGAGCAAGTTGTCGTCAATGGGGGTGGGGTGAGGAGGGAGGCCACCTGACTTGTTAGCTTCTTGAGGACTTCCATTTTCCTACCTGAATGGGGAATAACAAATTTATTTGTAGTAGTAGTAGTAGTAGTAGTAGTAGTAGTAGTAGTAGTAGTAGCAGTAGTAGTGGTGGTGGTGGTGGTGGTAGTGGTGGTAATAGTAGTAGTAGTAGTAGTAGCAGTAGTAGTAGTAGTAGTGGTGTGGTGTTGGTGGTGGTAATAGTAGTAGTAGTAGTAGTAGTAGTAGTAGTAGTAGTAGTAGTAGTAGTAGAAGTATCTTTCATCTCTGCCAACCTCCAATATGGACAGTATTGGAAATAGAGAGAAAAAAATACTTATCTTTTCTGAAAACATTTTTTAAAGTTTTCCTTCTTCCAGTCCTTTCCCCTGCTTTATTAGGGAACAGGAGAAAGTCTAGGACCAAACAAATGTTTGGAAGCGCCTAGTAGAATGGATTAGCGCAGAGATGACAGCACATATTTTCCATTCTTTAAAAATTTTCCCAATTGTATAAGGTCCCTATGATCTGAAAGAAGAAACCCCCCATTCCTAAACTTAGTTTTGTCATTCACAAAATGGACACAATAGGCAGAGGACTGGACACAACACTAAATCATACCTGAATGTCTCCTCAGTTTTCCCTAAGAGAAATGATAGTTATGCCTTCGCCTGACTCATCTAGTTTTAGGACAATTTATGACAGTCCTGTGGCTGGGTTCGGTGGTCTGTCTAAAATGACTTCCTTGGTGTCCTCTTTGTCTTAAAGTTTATATAATCTGATCAATAAGCATATGTAATTTGGTAACAATGTCGAATTACTGTGGATTAATTTGCCAATTAGGCTCACCCATTTAAAGTGCGCTTTTTATTTAGAATAATTCCCAACTAGAGAATTCTGCTTCTTTTAGATTCTCAACTAAATCACAGAAAAAAGAACTTTCAAGTGAAATGTGAGTTGGCTTGTTTACTTCCCTAAGAACCTTTTCTTTCCCAGAGGATATCTTTCTAAGGACCGACTTTTTTCCAAAAGACAAAACAAAAAACCCACATGCCAATCCCTTTCTTTCTCCCTAATGCCCTGTTCATGAGTGCACCTGTCTCTTCAGAAATCTTAAAAAAAAATACCCAAACTTGATGTTGCTCCTCCCCTATGACTAATTCACATTGGCGTTCAAGTCCATTTCAAGTACAACACAAAACCTTGCATGTCTTGGTGTTTTTTGTACAGTGATGGAAATTGTCTGCACAAGTAGTTTCTATCTGTGTACTGTGTACTGTTATAAACTTTAAGAATTGTATTTGTGCAATTCCTAAATGGAATGGATTGTTGTAGGGGTTTTTAGGCAAAGAGCTTTGTCATCCAAGGCCCCTGAATATGGGACAAGTATTTGGGATGCTTGGTAATACAGGAACTTTCTTAGATTCTTGAGTACTGAGGGCTCTTTTTGGAAAAGCAAGGTTCTAAATGCATGACTCTTTGTAGGTGAAAGCCATCTGAAGCCCAGAGAGTAGACTGTTAAATCCAAGGATTGGTCAAGTAACTCTAGTAAGGGGCTGCTTTATGCAGTTTCAGAATTGTACAGTTTTTGTGGAAAGTTCTCTGGGTTTTTTCCTCCTCCAACCCAGTACCTTTAACGTTGGGAATTAACCACCCACAGTCCTTTACGGGATTCTGTAGACTCTGCCTGTGTCTTCTCTTGGGGAATAAAAGTTCAATGGTGGGACACTGAGTTGTTGCAGATGATGTTATTTTGGGAAACCATTTTTAAAGCATCGTTAATAATAGAAAACTATTTCCTCTTCCTTTTCTTTCTTCAACTGCATGTTGGGTATGGAGTAATCATCTCAAGAGACATGGTGACTTGAAGGGTGAGTGGTGCTATCAACCACACCCATCCCCAAATGCTTAGTATTAGTTTATGAGCCTTTGAGTATTTTCAGTACCAGAGTGTAGCTGGCTACAGCGGGTATGGAAAGCTCTCTCGAACTAGATCTGCTCGACAAGAGATAAGAGAATCATTTAAATGGAATGAAAGCATATATGGATATATTTTCATGGAGATGTTAAAATATCTATTGCACTTTGTGTATATAGTAACACTCTCTAGATCCCCTCTAAATACAAGGCAAGTTGAAGTCTTTGGTGTGAAGTACGAAACTCCTCAATAAATTGTGTTAGTTGTCTGCATTTCCGGTTTTCTGAGCTTGATGTCTTTCTATTTCAGACTCCTGACGCGTTACGTACAAGTCACATTCTCGTACAGCAAATAGTAGGAGCAAAAAGTAACAAGACCAAGGGGCCTCATATTGAGGATATCCCTATCCAGCCTAACTGGGAAATGCAAGCAGCGTTCTCGTTGGCAATGAATGCTGATTTCACCTGGGGCTTACATACAGAGACACTTGAGCCTGGTGGAATGAGACCAGATGCCTTCATCTTTCCCTAGTCACTACTATAGAGTACTATCCAGGATGGTATCCTGATTGGTTCGTTGTCTTTTCAATTTGTTTTACAAAACACTAGGTCTTGCTAACTACCTTTCCCATCCCGGGACCACAGGGCTTTTTGACCACCATGCAAAGCCCTCCCTGTCTGTCTCTCTTCGTTTCCAAAGAAGACCGTGACATCAGAGAAGTGGTGACATGACTTGCACTTGACTTTGTTTTGAGTGAGGGAGGGCTGTGCACGGACCCCAGCCTCACGTCCCTTCATGGGTCATCTGGATCCAGTGACCAGATATTTATCAGGATGACTAGAGAAGGCCCTGCATGCACTAGGAGAACTTGACCTATTCAGGTACTCACTTAGAGTGAGGTCCCCCCTTCCTTTTCCTCTGCAATGGAAGGCAAATTTGGATGACCAGAGGACACCCATGTAACTTGGGGTTTACGGGCCAAATTCCTTCTTTCCTTCCTTGCTTCCTTTTTTCCTTCCTTCTTTCCCTTTGCCTAAACCTTAAACCGACAGCACGTTGAAGCCCACACCTTGTACAACAATAGCTCCCTACCCAAACTCTACTTAATGCCTCTTCTGGGGACCCTCCTGGCTTCAGAGTGACTATCAATAGGAACTGTTGCTCTTTCTTCCCAGCTGGATTTACTTACTTTTCTCTTTTGGCCATTAAAGAGGCCATTCCCTGAATGGGCATTATGTCGCTCTGACGGTGAGTACCCTAGAAGGCACTATCATAACATTAGGAAAACAGCATAAGTCATCATATCCAAAAGAAAACATCCAAAGCCACACAATCTCAATAGGTACTGGCAAAAGTCTTTGAAAAAGCATATTTTTATGCTAAAAGCCCTGCAAAGTATGGTCACAGAAAGATTTTAACAATTAACAAGCATCTATCTGCAACCCAAAGCAATCATCATATACAATGGGATACACTAGAATCTTTTTCAATAAATACAGAGAGAAGCAAAGATGCTCACTCTCCCCACTATTGTTTCATGTAATTCTGGAAATGCTTGCAGAAGGAATAAAATGAGGAAGGAATTAAAGTGATAAACACAGGTGAAGAGAAGATAAAAGTTTACCTCCTTGGAAAAACCCAGGGAATCATGAACGATACTAATGGAGACAACCACTTCCGCAAAATTGTAGGCTGCAAAAGAGATCCTTATAAAAAAATAGTCTTCATATACGATAATAACAAAACACAACAAACAGTAATGGAAATGGAGATTCCATTTCAAATCACTACAAAAAGCATAAAATATCTGAGGATCTGTTTCCCAAAGAACACAAAAATCTTGTATAGATTCAATTACAAAGCAATCCTTAAAGGAACAAAGCACAACCCAAAGAGCTGAAAAAATATTCAGTGTCCATGAGTAAACTGTGCCAACACAATACAAATAACTGTACCCCTCCAAATTAGTTTGCAGTTTTAATGCTATGTCATTCAAATTACCAAGATGATACTTTACAGAGTTCCCTAAAATAATATTTGGAAAAAAAATCAGAGATCTAGAATATCAAAGGAAATGATAAAAAGGAATACGGATGAAAGGGGAATAGCACTTCCAGACCTCAGACTATTTTGTAAAACATCAGTCATCAAAACCATCTGGGATTGGTAAAATACCAGAATAGATTGATGGGATAGAGTACACAAGGGAGATTCAAACACAATAGAACTCAGTAGCCCAGCGTTTGAAAAAGTGGAAAATATAGGCTGCCTAGAGAAAAACTCCCTATTGAACAAATGCTTCTGAGAAAACTAGACATCAGTTTGGCAGAAATCAGGCTTAGGATAACACCATACCCCACTCACTGCAATATATTCTACATGCATACATGACCTTAATATAACACATTTGATAAAAAAATTAGAAGACAAACAGGTCATGCACCTCTCACAGCTATAGGTAAGTGATATATTCTTAATCACACAAGAGACAGAAACTCTTACAAAACATAAAGTAGATGACTGATTGCTTGAAACTGAAAATCTTCTGCATGGACAATATTAATGAATCTACGATAGGAAGACAAGAAACTGAAAAGGAAAAAACCTATGAAATCTCTCTGATATATAATCAAGTTGCATAAACAGTTAATACAAGACTAATAGGCATTCTCCAGTAGCTAAATTGTCAAAACAGGAAAAAACGGTTCTCAAAAGAAGTGCAATATATACACAATCACATGAAAAATGCTCTAAATTATTGATATAATATAGAACTCTGAGGTTTTAGCTCACAACCTGCAAATTGGCAAAAATTGGCAACAGTCAACACTGGAGAAGTTGTGGGAAAAGACACACAAAGGCATTGTTGGTGGTGCTATGAAATCTTACAACCGTTTTGGAAAGCAAGTTGGAAATATGCAAACAAAGGTGTTAAAATGCCTCTTCCTTTGAACTGGAGACTCCACTACAGGGCTTATACCCTAAGGAAGCCATTGATAAGAAAAAAGTCCTCATTTGTGCGAAATATTTACAGCAGCACTTTTTGTAATATCTAAAACTTGGATGATCCAAAAGTACATGCCCATCAATGGCAGAATGGCCAAACAAATTGTTCATGAATGCGATGAATTGCTGCTGTGTGGTCAACACTACCAAAATTATGTATGTGATGAATACAGAGAAGGATGGAAAAGTCTACATAAACTGAGGCAGAGTGAAGGAAACTATCTATGCGAGGAGAAAAATATGTAAACAGCAACACACCAGAAAATCAAAAGTAAAGAAAGCAAAATTATAAAGATCAATCAGGATTTGAGTGAAGGGATATGAGAAGACACCTCCCCCCCAACATCCAAGGAGAGCGTCGGGAAAAGGAAGGTCTATGTGGGCAGGAAAGGCTTCTCCAAGTCCTCAAGGAGTATCTCCCAAGAGCTATTATCTCCACAAATAACTAGTATTAGCCACTGCTCTACCTCCCTCTTTAAACTATGTATCAATTTGTGGGGAAATAAGGTTGGACAGAACCTCTTAGGGAACTTCTTTTTCCCTCTTAGGGAAAAAAATATTCTGTGTTCCAATCATTTAGTCCATTTCAGTTTCCTACCCTCTCCATGATTTTTCTCCTTGGCCATTCTATCTCATGTTTCTCATGTTCCTTTCCTGTCTCACCTTTCTGGGTACCAGGCGCCCCCAGCAGCTCATACATCCCTTCTCCTAGGCCAATACACTCATGGAGACAACACCCTTGGAGTACTTAGGAGGAAGCCCTCTCCTTTCCAGGCTGGACTGAGATCTTTCTTCTTAAATTTTCCATAGTCAATTCCTGTTTTCCTGCCACTTCTTCCCATGCACTTGCAGTCTTTTGTGTTACCTAGAGGCTTTAGAAAGCATCATCACTTCTTTGTGGAGTCATCATCTTGATAAAGACACATCATCCATTTCCTTCTGCCCCTGCTTCCCCTCACCCCATCTATGCATACTCTCACTCTGAAATTCCTTGTCACAAAATATATTGATTTACTTGTTGGAGGGAGCGGCTGCGGGCTTTAGCCTATGGTGCTGTAGTTTTGGTACTCTACCTGAATTTCTGTTTCTTGAAACTCTGTTTACACCTATATTCCCTTATGGACTTTTAAAAACTTATTAAAAACTTTAAAGTTCACTCTTGTGAGTTCCAAAATCTTTCTCTTCCTCCTGTACCTCCCTCACCAAAGAGGCTAACAATATGGTATACATTATAGGTGACATGTCATGCAAAACATGTCTATTAGTCACGTTGAAAAAAAGCAAGAAAATAAAGTTAAGGAGAAGGGGCTTCATTCTGTACTCAGAGACAATCAGTTCTCTCTCTCTCTGAGAAGTGCAAAGAACTTTTCATCATGTTCTCCTGCTCCTTGTACACAGCAGCAGCAACATTGTGTGATGCTCAACTATGACAGACTTAGCTCTTCTCAGCAATGCAATGATCCAAGACAAATTCCCAAAGACTCCTGATGGGAAATGCTAACCACATCCAGAGAAAGAACTATGGAGCCTTTATGCCGATCAAAGCATACTATTTTCACTTTCTCTTTCTTCCTTTCATATGGTTTTCCCCTTTTGTTCTGATTCTTCTTTCACAACATAACTATTGCGGAAATACGTTTAATATGATTGTACGTGTATAACCTATATCAAATTGTTTGCTGTCTTGGGGAAGAGGTAGAGACAGAAGGGAAGGAGAAAAACTTGGAACTCAAAATCTTACAAACATTTACCTTGAAAGCTATCTTTCCACGTAATTAGAAAAAAATACTATTAAGTGAAACAAAAATTTGAAATCTGAGCGTGACAAAGAAAAAACCCAAAGTTGTCTTGGTTCTACTCAATTCATTTTGCATCAGTTCACGTAGGTCTTCCCAGGTTTCTCTGAAACCATCCCGCTCATCATTTCTTACAGCAAAATAGTATTCCATCACAATTATACAACACAACTCATTCAGCCATTTGCCTATTGACAGTCATTTCTTCAATTTCCAATTCTTTGTCACTACAGAAGGAGCTGTTATAAATATTTTTGTACATGTGTGTCCTTTTCCTTTATCTCTGATTTTTTTGGGGGTACAGACCTAATAGTGGTATTTCTGGATGAAAGGGTATGCAGAATTTTTAGCCCTTTGAGCATAGTTCCACTATTGTTCTCCAGAATGGCTGGACCACTTCACATCTCCATCAAAAGTGCATTAGTGTACCTATTTTCCCACATCCCTTATCTCATTGGACATTTTTCTTGGTCATCACGTGGTTAACAGTCAATCTGACAGGTGTGAGGTAGTACCTCAAAGTTGTTTTAATTTGCATTTTTCTAATCAGTGGGGATTTGGAGTATTTTTTTCATATGATTATAGGTAACTGATTTCTTCTTCTAAAAACTGTCTTTTCATTGTATCCTTTGATCCTTTATCAATCTTATTTTTTTAAACTTGATTCAGTTCCTTACATATTTCAGAATGAGGACTTTATCAGAGAAACTTACTGTAACTTGCCCCCGCCTCCAGTTTCTAGCTTTCCTTCTATTTCTGGTACGTTGGTTTTGTTTGTGTAAAACTTATTTAATTTCAGTGATCAAACTTTTTCCATTTTACTTTAAATCCTCTCTATCTCCATGTCTTACTTAAGAGTCATAGATGCTTACCTTATTCACAGAGCTGAGAGATAAAATTTTCCATCCTCCCCTAATTTACTTATATCACCCTTTACGTCTAAATCATTTATCCGTTTTGACCTTATCTTAGTACATGGTGTGAGATGTTGGTCTATGCCTAGTTTTTCTCAAAGGGCTTTCCAATTTTTCCAATAATTTTTGTCAAGTGCTGAGTTCCTACATTAAAGCTTAGAACTTTTGGTGTATCAAACACTCATCACTATGGTCATTTGCTACTAAGTATTGTGTATCGAATCTATTCCACAGATACACCACTCTGTGTTTTGATGATTACTGCTTAGTAATACAGTTTGAAACTACTACTTAGTAGTATTACAGTTTGAAACTCAACTACTGCTGAGTTGCTTTTGTTCATGTATTTTTTCATTTGATTAATTCCCTTGATATTCTTGATCTTTTGTTTGTCCAGATTAATTTTGTTATCATTTTTCTAGATCTGTCTTTATTTGTGTGAAAATTGTTTTGTCATTGTGTCCGTATAGTTCCTGGATTTGTCTTGGCAGGTAGAATCCCAAGTATTTTGTTTTGTCTAAAGTTATTTTCATTGGAATTTTAAGTTTTCAGTTGTATGCCCAGTTCATTGATCTGCTTTCTCTATTTTATTAATGGAAGTGTTCAGAAATATACAATTTTCCCTAAGTATTCCTTTGGTCGCATCTCATAAATTCTGGTATCTTTTCTCACACTTGCCATTGACTTTAATGAAATAATTGATTGTTTCTCTGATTTTTTCTTTAATCCACTCATTCTTTAGGATCAGATAATTTAATCTCCAATCAGTTTTTAGTCTACATCTCTATAGCCTTTTATTGAGTGTAATTTTCAGTGATTTATAATCTTCAAAAAATGGATTTATTATTAGTTTTTCAGCACTTTGTTTTGAGGTTTTTACGCCCTAATACATGGTCAATTGTTGTGCGGGTGCTATGTACAGCTGAGAAAAAGAAAAAGGTATATTCCTTTCTATTCCCATTCAGCTTTCTTCAGAGGTCTATCAAAACTTGGCGCGAAGAGCCAGTTCCATGAATACCTAGTGTCCAGTCAGGGATGATGCACAATACACAATGTTTATTGTAATCGTCTGTGTAATTGCCTAGAGTCAGGTTCGGTGTTGGGCAAGACCCATGGGAACTGTCGATGCTTACACGGGATTGTAACTCCCATTGGGCATTGTTAGTTGGGGTCCCTGATCTCACTAGTGAGTCCCTCTCAGTGACCAACTGGCTTGTCTCCACTGGCTAAGGTTGGCTGCCCAGTGGACAAAATCATGGACTTTTGATATGTGTTTTACAGGGGTGTAGCTGTGTGTAACGGTAGAGCTTGGAAGCATATCTTGGGTACACACTCACTGTGTGAGAGTTCGGACAGTGCCTTGGTGCCACCTAAGAGTATCTTCATGAGACTCATGCCTAAAGAGTGTAACCAGGTAGGTGTGCTAAACATTAATTTGGGTGTCAGAAATAATCTATTAGTTCCTTAACAGAATATCATCCTCCTAAAGGGGGAATGAGTTGGTGAAAATTTTTGCTTGAAGAATTTTTTAACATAATTTTAGTTATTTAACATTTTACATTCATTTTCACAAAATTTTGGGTTCCAAAATTTCTCCCCATTTCTCCCCTCCCCCCACCCCAACACAATGAGCGTTCTAATTTTCTCTATCACCAATCTGCCCTCTCTTCTATCATCCCTCCCTTCTCTTGTTCCCATCTTCTCTTTTGTCCTGCAGGGCCAGATGACTTTCTATTCCCCATTAACTGTATTTCTTATTTCCTAATAGCAAGAACAATACTAAACAGTTGTTCCTAAAACTTGGAGTTTCAAATTCTCCCCATCCCTCCCTCCCCACCCATTCCCTTTGGGAAGGCAGGCAATTCAATATAGGCCATATCTGTGTAGTTTTGCAAATGACTTCGATAACAGTCATGTTGTGTAAGACTAACTGTATTTCCCTCGATCCTATCCTGCCCCCCAATTTTCTATTCTGTCTTTTGAACCTGTCCCTCCCCGAGTGTTGACTTCAAATTGTACCCTCCTCCCATTATCCCCCCCACCCTGCTTATCTCCTTCTCCCACACGTTCCTGTGTTGTAATAAAATGAGTGTGCATTGTATTCCTTCCTTTAGTCGAATGTGATGACGGTAAACTTCATGTTTTTTTCTCAGCTCTCCTCTTTTGCCCTCCACTAAAAAGGCTCCTGCTTGCCTTTTGAAGAGAGATAATTAACCACACTGCATTTCACCCTCTATTCTCCCACTACCTTTCTCTCTCACCATTTACCTTTATTTCTTTTAAGATATGGCCCCATCCTATTCAATTCACTCTGTGCTCTCTGTCTCCGTATGTGTGTGCATGTGGGTGGGTATGTGCGTGCATGCGTGTACATGTGTCTGCATGTGTGTGTGTTTGTGTGTGTGTGATCCAACCAACTATGCAGATACTGAAAAGTTTTAAGAGTTACAAATATTGTCTTTACATGTATACCAGACCTCTCCATATGACAAGTCAAGCAGATGTTACAGAAGGGACTCTGGAGACCGCATTCAGTGCAATCTGTGTGGGTGTCTGAGCCCTGAAAGTTGACCTTTTCACAGAAAGTGTTCTGGAACCTCCATTTTTATGTGAGGGTTCAATCCTTATCTCTCTCCACTCTTCCTGAAGGGGGAATTAAATAATTGAATTGAATGCTAATTAATTTAAAGGAAGTGGTATTTAACTTTGGAATTCTAAATAATCAAGTCATTTTGCAAAAAAGGATAAAGTAAAAAGGTGTAAAATTTTGAGGCAACAACATCATTATAGACACACATATATAAATATGCGATTTGCAAGGGTATAAGAGTTCCGCCTGCTTTGGTATTTAAATATCTCCTTTGTATTGGAATGGCTTCCATAGATCAATGTAACACTAATCCTTCAGCTTCTTAACAGTTTCTATACCAGTTGCAGTTGAAATAAAGATTGAAAGAGCATAGGGTATTTATAACCTCAATTATCTAAAGTTTCAAGGGAAATGTGGGCTCCCAAATAACATCAGAACCACACAAACTCTGAGCTGGTGGTCCCAACATGAGAAATCCAGGTTACTGGAGAAGTCAAGGTTCAGAGTCTGAGGCTGTGTGAGTCTCTTACTGTTCCTCCCCCATGTAGGCGGAGATTTCTGTTTCCTCCTCCTCCTTCCTTTGTGTTCATCTCATAAATATGCCAGCTTCTATTTGGATTGAGAACCCTGCACTTATTTAGGGTTCCACAGGCACGTTCATTTCTCTTCTAATAAATCCAGTGGTAATGCACGTGTCACGACTTTTGATAGTTTTTGGTTAGCAAGTCTCTTTTGTGTTTGAACCACGATTATTAATTGATAGCGATTAAGATTTTGTTATGAAATGATTAGGTGCACCTGTATGTGTTTGCATGTCTATAAGTGTTGGAGCATGTATATTTCTCTCTGTCTCTCTCTCTGACTCCCTCTCTGTCCTCACTGCCATCCCACTCTGTTTGATCATTAACAATCCTCTTTTGTGTTCGAACAAGGATTATTAATTGATAGTGATTGAGATTTTTTGTGATATGATTAACTGCACCTGTATGTCTATTCGTGTGTATAAGTGTTGGAGCATGTATACTTTTCTCTCTGTCTCTCTGTCTCTATCTGTGTCTCTGTCTGTGTCTCTCTATCTCTGTCTCTCTGTGTCTGTCCCTGTCTCTCTCCGTCTCTCTCTCTCTTTCTCTGTCTCTCTCTGTCTATCTCTCTCTTTGTCCTAACGTCCATCCCACCCCATTTGATCATTGTTACACCAGTGGGAATAAGAGTGGGAGCTGGTTTGTTTCTTTGTGTCTGTACTAAGTTATATGTCATCTACTGATTGATCATTGATTAACACGTGTGAGTGTGTGTGTGTGAGTGTGGTAGCATGTGTCTTCCTTTGTATGTGACTTTCTATGTGTTTTTTATGTCCTAACTTCCCTCACACCACCAGCCAAGAGGAGTTGAGTCTGGGTCAATTGGAACCCCTGCTGAGTGCCCATGACTGGTGATGTCAGCCCCCACCTTGGGGAGACAGGAGCCTTCCCACTAAGCCTACTGCTCCCTCAGCTGGCCCGCAGCAGACATCCTACTCCCCTGTGCCCTTCCAGTCAGTATCCCTCACCCAGACGCTCTTTCACAATTATTTCCCTTCCCACCCCTTGCCACAGCTAAACTTTCCTAACCTGCCAGTGGTGTGTACTTACTGTGGCCCATTCTGAGAGCCAGGCATGGAGAGAGAGGACCCTGAGTCCCGGGG
Organism: Bettongia penicillata ogilbyi; assembly: GCA_023548195.1. Taxonomy (NCBI): domain Eukaryota; kingdom Metazoa; phylum Chordata; class Mammalia; order Diprotodontia; family Potoroidae; genus Bettongia; species Bettongia penicillata. The sequence goes on from JAJHZJ010000263.1 coordinate 243,347, forward strand.
CTGATGGCCAGAGACGCCAGTCTGGGTGTGTCCCGATGGCCCTCTGTTCCCCTCTTCAAAACCACTGGTCTTTGTGTGTTCTTATGCGGGAACGCTCAGATATCTCCTCTGTATATTCCTGTAAGGGACGAACCAACCTTTCTCTTTTCCTCTTCATGGGAACTGAATTATTTTCTTTATAATTGTTTTTTAGGATATATAATATCATCCTTTACGCACAAAAAGTCTTCCTTTTCATTATATATGTTCTCTATTCAGATGGACTCATTGATATCACTGCAGTGTCTGTCATTTAAAGCATAAATTCACATATATGTCAATAAATATATTGTGAATACCTGACAACTCTTTCAGATAAAGATAAAGTCTACATTCTTTCATTAAGTAATCACTTTCTTTCTCTTCATTCCTAGGTAGGAATTCTAATTTTTCTTTCTTTTGGAGGGGGAAGGCAAGGCAATTGGGATGAAGTGATCTGTCCATGGTCACATAGCCAGGAAGTGTCTAGTGTCTGAGGCTCAATTTGAACTCAGGCCCTCCTGACTTCAGGGCTGGTGCTCTAGTGCACTACCTCTCTGCTCCTAAGTTTTTCTTTCTATACATTAAGGTAAATGGTTTATAGACTCTATCTCCTCAAAAACATCAGTAATCATTCTCTCTCTTCCTACATATACAACTACTCCTCTATTCATTCTCTGATCATAACTTTGAGCACTCCTCTTCTCTCTTTTCATATGCATATATCCACATGTGAGTTGATGTTTGTGTGTGTGCTTACATTCTCTCTCTCTATTCATGTCGAAGACTTCTACTGCATTTCCTCCCTGTCACTGAAAGGATTGCATGCTTCTCTTCCTGTGTGAGACTTGTCTGCAAACACAGAAAAATCGATGCTCCTCTAGAAATAGATCACAGAAAGATAGACAGAAAAAATGATACCCCTCCATGTATGGAATGAATGGACACATAGGAAGGATGTACTAGTATAGGAATATAGAAAGTCTACAGAAATACTCATGTATGTGAACATATAGAGAGAATATATGAAGAATCAGATATACAAATCACAAGAGAAGATAGGATATAACATGAAGATAGGAATAACATGATTTCTCATATGCATACGTGTGTGTCTCTATGTGTCTGAGAATCCAGAATATGGAGAACCCATAGCAGATAGACAGAGAGACAGATAAACAGATAGATAGATAGATAGATAGATAGATAGATAGATAGATAGACAGATATATAGATAGATGGATGGATGGATGGATTCATTTACAGAGATGATATATGGGTAAAATATGAATAGCAAGACATAAGGAGGAGTATTCATCCATATGAAGACATAAAGATAACATGTCAGTACTTGCATGTCTTGATTGAGTGAGAGAAGAGCTGAGTCCTTGTACATGTCAAAATACACAGGGAAGATAGGAATGCTAATCTGTGAGGAGATATGTCTAAATATTACACCATCTATTCCCATGAGATTTTCTTAGGAGTTGAGCATCTCAGCCTCTTTTTCTTTTCTCTGCCCAACCTCTCCACTTCCCAAATCAATGAAATGTTTCTGAAGGCACTCTGCAGACCCTGTTACATCTCCTTACCATGGTAACTAATTGATGTGGAGTAAATATTTTTTTTCATGAATGTAACTGATTGCACCAGACTGTGAGTGTAACTGTGTGTATCAATGTGAAAGTATGTGTGTTTCTGTATGTCTGTCTGTTTGTGTTTCCTAACTTCTCTCCCACTACCTGTACAATTGTTGCTAATGCATTGCAAAGGGTCTGCCCTAGAGAAACCTAAGGTCATTTTCAGACTCTCTCCATACATCCCTTCAACTCTCTCCACAATGCTGGTAAATGATCTCCGCCCCGCCCAGATGAGAAAGCCCTGCTAGTCAAGTGCTCCCCTTGGGCCAGCCCTTAACGAGCAAGTTCTGCCCTTAGTCTTCCTTTCTTTCAATCCTAAAGATTGGAAGAAAACCCATGGTTCTTCCTACTCCTGCCCCGTGAACACAGCCCCCTACCCCCACCCCCCATACCTCTATCTCACAGGGACTATCAGACCTCCGAGCCCAGAGTGGTGGGCAAACAAGGTCACGTAGTAAGCAGTTGGGGGCATTTCCCTTCCATGGACAGAAGTCTTGAAATCTGGGGCTTACGTTTCCTGGCTTCTTGGCTCCCGTTCTCAGGCACCCCAGCCCCAGGTGGGGTTTGGGCCGGTCCCCTGGTATCTCTTGCTTCTCAAATATCCTCTCGTGGACCTAGGGCTTCTCCAGGGAGTCACCAGCAATGCCAACTAGAGTCTGGACAAGGTGGATTCCCTAGCCCAACTCCCCTGAGGGCCTAGCACCCATGGCTAATGACTTCCGCCTCAACCTTGGTGAGGCAGGAGAGCCCCTCCCGTCACCGCGCCTCCACTAAGCCCAGTCAGGCATTCCACTCACTTGTCTCCTTATGGTCATCATCCCCCTCCGCTCCCCCCCACCCACTTCCTCTCAGCCTCATTTCTCCTCCCCCACACCTCCCATCTGCTACCTGTGGCTCCAGCTGCCTGAGGCGTTCCCTGCCTGTGGTCGTTGCCGACGATGTGCACAGAGGAAGAGGACCTCGGGGACCAGGACTCGTGGATGCCCAGAGAACCCCCGCTGCTTGTGCAGATGGCGTGTACACACACACGCACACGCGGCGACGCACGCACACACACATAAGATTATATCGCCCTACATACAGGAAAGAACTTGTATGGTTCATATGCATATTATACATTATACATATTCTCTATCTTTATAGTATTAGTGTGTCTCTCATATATCACAACTTCATGCTTAGTAAATACATACATATATATATATATATATATATATATATATATATATATAAACATGCAGATCATATAAGGCAACTCGTATAGATGAAGATAGAGAACATATTCCTACATGTAACTACTCAGTTTGAGTCTCTTCATTCTTATGTACAGAAAGCAACTCATTCTTCCTAGAATTTCATTTATATGACTTAAGCATTCTCTCCCTCAGAAAGAATGTCAATCATTTTTTCTATTCAGACCTATGAGTACTCACATTTTCACTCTTAGTTCGTATCTGAGTACCCCTATTTTCTCCATACATTTATTTAAATCTACATATATACTTGTCTATACATTATCTCCCTACTCTCATATATTAGGTCTCCTAAATGCTCTCTATATTTCAAGAAGTATTCCACTGCTTTTCTCTCCATGATAGAATATATGAAGACTCCTGTCGATGTAAACAAGGAGTATATCAGGACTCACATGCAGGAATCCAGCAGAGAATGAGGGTACCTGTAGGTAGGTAAATATCGAATGAGTGAGTACTCACAGCTGAAGTACCTATGCAGGAATATAGAAAGTTTCTATGAATGCTCATACATGCCAATAGAGAGCGAAAATATGAAACTCATTCACAAGAATCACAAGAAACAACATAGCATGTGTATGTGTGTATATACATTTATGCTGAATACATGATAACTCATGAAAATATGTGCATGACTGTCTAGATTATAGGGCGAATTCTACATGTATTGATTCATTTATGGAGAGGATATATGAATATAACAACCTAAGGCATTCTGGAGGAGTCTTCATTCATATGAATACATACACATGTTCACATATAGGAGATGAATACTCAGATGTATGGATACAGAGAGAAGAGGTGAGTCTTCATACAGGTCAAAATGCACCTGGGAAATAAGAATGCTCACCTGGGAGGAGACACGTCTCAATATCCTGCCTTCTCTTTCCATGATGTTTCCTTTAGGAGTTAAAGTTGCTCAGTCAGTTTTCCCTTTGTATGCCAGACCTGTCCATATGACAGGTCAAGCAGATGTTACTGAAGGGACTCTGGAGACCCTGTTCAGTGAAATCTGTGTGGGTGTCTGAGCCCTGAAAGTTGACCTTTTTACAGAAAGTGTTCTGGAACCTCCATTTTTATGTGAGGGTTCAATCCTTATCTCTCTCCACTCTTCCTGAAGGGGGAATTAAATAATTGAATTGAATGCTAATTAATTTAAAGGAAGTGGTATTTAACTTTGGAATTCTAAATAATCAAGTCATTTTGTAAAATGGATAAAGTAAAAAAGGTGTAAAATTTTGAGGCAACATCATTATATACACACATATATAAATATGCGATTTCCAAGGGTACAAGAGTTCCGCCTTCTTTGGTTTTTAAATATCTCCTTTGTATTGGAATGGCTTCCATAGATCAACGTAACACTACTCCTTCAGCTTGTGAACAGTTTCTATACCAGTTGTAGTTACAATAAAGATTGAAAGAGCATAGGGTATTTATAACCTCAATTATCTAAAGTTTCAAGGGAAATGTGGGCTCCCAAATAACATCAGAACCACACAAACTCTGACCTGGTGGTCCCAACATGAGAAATCCAGGTTACTGGAGAAGTCAAGGTTCAGAGTCTGAGGCTGTGTGAGTCTCTTCCTGTGCCTCCCCCATGTAGGCGGAGATTTCTGTTTCCTCCTCCTCCTTCCATTGCGTTCATCTCATAAATATGCCAGCTTCTATTTGGATTGAGAACCCTGCACTTAGTTAGGGTTCCACAGGCACGTTCATTTCTCTTCTAATAAATCCAGTGGTAATGTACGCATCACGACTCTTGACACTTTTTGGTTAACAAGTCTCTTTTGTGTTTGAACCACGATTATTAATTGATAGCGATTAAGGTTTTGTTATGAAATGATTAGGTGCACCTGTATGTGTTTGCATGTGTGTAAGTGCTGGAGCATGTATATTTCTCTCTCTGTCTCTCTCTCTTTCCTAACTTCTATCCCACTCCGTCTGATCAGTAAAAATCCTCTTTTGTGTTCGAACCATGTATAAGTGTTGGAGCATGTATACTTTTCTCTCTGTGTCTCTGTCTCTCTGTGTCTGTCTCTCTTTCTCTGTCTCTCTCTGTCTCTCTCTGTCTCTGTCCTAACTTCCATCCCACCCCATTTGATCATTGTTACACCAGTGGGAATAAGAGTGGGAGCTGGTTTGTTTCTTTGTGCCTGTACTGAGTTATATGCCATCAAGTGCTTGATCATTGATGAACGCGTGCGATTATGTGTGTGTGTGTGTGTGTGTGAGTGTGGTGGCATGTGTCTTCCTTTGTATGTGTCTTTCTATGTGTTTTTGTGTCCTAACTTCCCTCACCACCAGCCAAGAGGAGTTGAGTCTGGGTAAACTGGAACCCCTGCTGAGTGCCCACGACTGGTGATGTCAGCCCCCACCTTGGGGACACAGGAGTCTTCACACTAATCCTACTGCTCCCTCAGCTGGTCCCCAGCAGACATCCTACTCCCCTGTGCCATCACCCTCACCCAGACACTCTTTTACAATTATTTTCCATGCCACCCCTTGCCACAGTTAAACTTTCCTAACCTGCCAGTGGGGTGTACTTACTGTGGCCCATTCCGAGAGCCTGGCATGGAGAGAGAGGACCCCGAGTCCTGGGACTGATGGTCAGAGACTCCCTGTGTGTGTCCCGATGGCCCTCTGTTCCCCTCTTCAAAACCACTGGTCTTTGTGTGTTCTTATCCGGAAACGCTCAGATATCTCCTCTGTATATTCCTGTAAGGGACGAACCGACCTTTCTCTTTTCCTCTTCATGGGAACTGAATTATTTTCTTTATAATTGTTTTTAGGATAGGTATGATATCATCCTGTAGACACAAAAAGTCTTCCTTTTCATTATATATGTTCTCTATTCAGATGGACTCATTGATATCACTACAGTCTCTGTCCTTTCAAGCATAAATTCACATTTATGTCAATAAATATATTGTGAATAACTGACCACTCTTTCAGGTGAAGATAAAGTCTACATTCTTTCATTTAGTAATCACTTTCTTTCTCTTCATTCCTAGGTAGGAATTCTAATTTTTCATTCTTTTGGAGGGGGAAGGCAAGGCAATTGGGATGAAGTGATCTGTCCATGGTCACATAGCCAGGAAGTGTCTAGTGTCTGAGACTGAATTTGAACTCAGGCCCTCCTGACTTCAGGGCTGGTGCTCTAGTGCACTACCTCTCTGCTCCTAAGTTTTTCTTCCTATATATTAAGGTAAATGGTTTATAGACTCTATCTCCTCAAAAACATCAGTAATCATTCTCTCTCTTCCTACATATACAACTACTCATCTATTCATTCTCTGATCATAACTTTGAGCACTCCTCTTCTCTCTTTTCATATGCATATATCCATATGTGAGTTGATGTTTGTGTGTGTGCTTACATTCTCTCTCTCTATTCATGTCGAAGACTTCTACTGCATTTCCTCCCTGTCACTGAAAGGATTGCATGCTTCTCTTCCTGTGTGAGACTTGTCTGCAAACACCCAAGGGGAGCACTTGACTAGCAGGGGTTTCTCATCTGGGCGGGGGCAGATCATTTACCAGCATTGTGGAGAGAGTTGAAGGGATGTAGGGATAGAGTCTGAAAGTGACCTCAGGTTTCTATAGGGGCGACCCATTGCAATGCATTAGCAACGTTGCACAGGTAGTGGGACAGAAGTTAGGAAACACAAACAGACAGACATACAGAAACACACATACTTTCACATTGATACACACAGTTACACTCACAGTCTGGTGCATTCAGTTACATTCATGAAAAAAAATATTTACTCCACATCAATTAGTTATCATGGTAAGGAGATGTAACAGGGTCTGCAGAGTGCCTTCAGAAACATTTCATTCATTTGGGAAGTGGAGAGATTGGGCAGAGAGAAGCAAAACAGGCTGAGAAGCTCAACTCCTAAGAAAATCTCATGGGAATAGATGGTGTAATATTTAGACATATCTCCTCCCAGATTAGCATTCCTATCTTCCCTGTGTATTTTGACATGTACAAGGACTCAGCTCTTCTCTCACTCAATCCATACATGCAAGTACTGACATGTTATCTTTATGTCTTCATATGGATGAATACTCCTCCTTATGTCTTGCTATTCATATTTTACCCATATATCATCTCTGTAAATGAATCATCATCCATCCATCTATCTATATATCTGTCTATCTATCTATCTATCTATCTATCTATCTATCTGTCTATCTCTCTATCTATCTGTTTATCTGTCTGTCTGTGTATCTGCTAAGGGTTCTCCATATTCTGGATTCTCAGACACACAGAGACACACACGTATGCATATGAGAAATCCTGTTATTCCTATCTTCATGTTATATCCTATCTTCTCTTGTGATTTGTATATCTGATTCTTCATATATTCTCTCTATATGTTCACATACATGAGTATTTCTGTAGACTTTCTATATTCCTATACTAGTACATCCTTCCTATGTGTCCATTCATTCCATACATGGAGGGGTGCCATTCTTTTCTGTCTATCTTTCTGTGATCTATTTCTAGAGGAGCATCGATTTTTCTG